>PVJX010018060.1:0-11342 GCA_004027295.1 Dolichotis patagonum
CCGGAACCCTGTAGAACAAACTGGAGCACATTCTCACTGCAGATTCAAGAGTCCAAGAGCAGTAACGCAAGCACGCGGTGACCTGGCAGGACCAGGCTTGGGACTGGTGCCCCGCCATGCCTGCCGTGTCCATTGCCCAAGGCACTACTTGAAGAATAGGAAATAGATTCCAACTGGTAACAAGAGTTGTGTCAAAGTCACATAAGAAAGGCTACGATATGGGGAAAATGTGGAGAACGGCTCCACCCTCTAAGCATTCTGCTTCGTATCAGCTATGGTAATGGAGATACCTGGGCTTTTTCCCCAGGAAAAAATATAGATAATTTCATTTGTCAATATTTATTTATAAATTATTATTATGATTTACCCATTACAACTTTTACTGGATGCTTACTGGATGTAAGAGAAATGATACAGACTATAAAACTTGATTAGTTTTCTGTCTTTGGCCTTAAAATATGAGTCATGAAAGTAAGACATACATTAGGGGGGAATTCAAGTTTGGGTGATGGGAATAAAATACTAGTAGGTTTAGGAAGGTGTTCTAATGTTCTACAGGACAGAAGGGCGATTTAGGCTCACAATTACTTATTACACAAGCCTCCTATCATAAGGAAATGATGAAAATGTATGAGGCAAATGTTAATTACCCCAATTTAATTGTTATATACTCTATCCATGTGTTAAATTGTCACAAAGCACCCTATATGTATAAATATAGTGTTTCAGTTTTTAAAACAGTCACAGCAAAGAAGAGGGAGAGGTGGAACACAGCATTCACACTTACTAGCTTGTTATTCTTGGTTTGAATGTTTGTGGTGACAGTTTAAAGACATTTTGACCGAGAAAGATGAAGAAAAGAGAGTAGGGGTTATCTTCAAGAAGCTAAAGCTACTTTTAAAAATAGTAAGTTTAGAAAAGTGCTTTTAAGGGGAAAAAAGTGCATTCCCAAGAAATACGTAATATACAACCCTGAGTTTACATTGCACTGTTTTCTGGTGTAATTCTTCAAGTCAATCAGAATTTGATTTCTGAGTATGAGCACAATCATTAATTTGTCCTGTTTCTTCAACATAGATCAAGCAACACAGGACTAAATCTTTGATAAATATTTTGTATAAAATAAATGAAATCAGTATAATGTAATTTTCTCATCATATAAATTTTCCCAGTGTGAAAAGAAATATATCAATTTTAATTCTGCCTTGTGTTACTCCAAAGTTTTATCTGCCAAAAGGAAGTTATTACACTAGAACACAAACTAAATAACTGGCCATCTTTCTTTCTAATTTTTCACTGTCATATCAGAACTTCATAAATAAAATACTGTATTTCTGAAGGTAAGTAAATGCTATGCAAATAAATAGGAACAGGAGCCAAGATATAATGCAATTTCTAAAGAAAATATTCTGCCTCTATAAATCAGGAATTGATTTAATATTTTCTTAACTCATTTTGGAAGCATTCTTTTGAGGAAGGCAGTAATAAATGTATCATTATCCTGGTTTCCTGTCATAGTATCTTTTATCAACACAGACTCTTCTCACCTAAGACTGCCTGGGTGTGGAAAGCCTTGTATATGAACACAATTAATCTTTGTGAGAGGCTGCACACAAAATATAACAAAATCTCTTTTGTTTATCCACTCACTAGGTAAAGAATATTTGAATCATTTCTAGCGTTAACAACTAGGAATAAAGCTACCATGAAGAGTCGCTCACTGTTGTATGAATTTGCATTTTCTTTGTCCTGGAGGAAATGCTTAGGAACTGAATGTAAGAGCACCATAAATTAAAATTTAAAAATGGTAGATGTTTTAAAGAGTGGCAGAACTGTTTTGCAGCCCACGAGCTACAGATGGGGATTACAGGTGGATCTCACCCTTACCAGTGTGTTCATTACTTTTAAGCATTTAAATAGTTTGCAGTGACTCAGTGTTCAATAAAATAAAACCAAGGCCTCCAAAATCATGTTTTGGTTGGATTCCAGAGTAAGTAAGCATGATGACTTACTAATGTGGATACAGGCTTTTTTTTGGACACTGCACAGCTTCCAAATTCATGGAATCAGACTTGACACTGCTACATTCGTTTTATATTTCACATGGTAAATTAAGGAGTAGTCAAATATTCAGTGTATTATGTGTTAAGGAGTTTTACTTTATGCACTTTGCTTTGTACAATGCTGAAAATCAGATGTCTGGAGTTGGTTTGTGTAATACCTGAGCAGACTCCTCTCTCTGTTTTGCTGGGTATGTCTTACTGAAACAGGAATGGCTTATGCTCCGCCATTGCTGTGTACCATTCTTACTCTAAGTTCTGAGCCAAAAAACCCCACAATGCCTTACCTGGGAATACACGATTAAAAATGAAAACAGTAAGACTTAATCAAGAAACTCAGTGAAGATCCTCAGTTCCTTTGTAATAAGGAAAATGATAACAAACTCTTTCTATTAATAAGGAGCCCATAGAAATTCCATGTAAGTATTCCATGCCCACCATCATGTAGTTACAGAAATGATTTCATATCTCACACTTATTTTCAAAATAGCAATTTATTTAAGGCAATCAGTGTTTTATATACTAATGTGTATTCTTTGATAAATGTCAACTGTTTGTGTATTGCTGTATCATGGACATATTAATCACAAATTGTCAAACTGATAAATGAAATTTTAAACTATTTTATAATTATATAAAATTAATTTGAATTAATTAATATCATCACACTAAAATGGAAACACAGTTTTTGTTCTTTTGAATAAAAGTTATTTCAGTTCTGTGAATTATCATCCTGGAAAATTTTCATATACTCTTCATGATCTCTACAGTGTAGGATTCCTGTTGCCTCAAACCCCCTCTAGCAATTGTTATTTGTTGATTTCTTTGTTAGCCATTCTTTCTAGAGTGAGATGCAATCTCAGTGTTGTTTAATTTGCATTTCTCAAACCACCAGTGATGTTGAACATTTTTTCATGTATTTATTTGCCATTTGTGTTTCTTCATCTGAGAAGTGCTGATTCATCTTAGATGTCCATTTTTAGATTGAGTCTTTGAATTTGTGGGGCCTGATTTTTTTCAATTCTTTATTTATGTTCTAGATAGTAGTCGTTGGCTAAAATTATTTTTACATTCTGTGGGTTGTCTTTTCACTCTGTTGGTGAATTCTTTTGATGTGCAAAAACTTTTTTTTATGAGATCTCAGTTCATTCTTTGAAGTACTTCTCTTACAGTTTGGTTTTTGTTCATAAATTTTCTGCTTGCCTCTATGTCTTCAAGATTTCTATTTATGTTGTCTCTAGTAGATTTAGTATTTCTGTCTTAATATGTAGGTCTTCGGTGCATTTTGACTTTAGTGCATGATGATAAGCATGAATCTAGCACAAGTCTTTGAAAGAGGAAAGCCAGTTTTACCATCACCATTTTTTAACAAGTCTATCTTTTTCCGTGAACATGTTTGGCCCCTTTTTCAAAGGTAATGTGGCTGAGTGTGTTTGTAGTTGTATCTGTATCTTGTAGTCTGTTTCATTGGTCCTCAGGTCTATGTTTGAATTCTGGCTTTAAGTCAAGGTACCTATGTCATGGGAAAATGTGCTCTGTGTTTTTTGTCAACTTTTTTTTTCTCATTTCCTATCACAACCTCTGATTTTAGCATGTTAGTCTTAGAGATACAGGTTTAACATTTTAGATGATAGGAGAACTATGAGAACATAAACATCCACCTTCTATTTTCAGCAGTGTTACCATCAGAATGTATGATAATAATAAGCTGGTCTATTCATATAGGCAATAGTGTTTCAGGTTTTCTTTTCTTGGGAGGGATGGGTTGATGGTGATGATCAAACCTGGAAATACCTACCACTCGTATTGCTTCTGCCTTATGAGTGAGAAGACCAAATTGGCAATTTTATAAAAAGAAATGACACCACAGAAATTTCCATGCCCATTGATCTGATCCTGCTTATTCTCACAGCTTTAAAAGCTGTCTGCACTCTTCAAGTAGATTTATTGTTTTACTTTTGTATTTATTCTCAGAGGGGAGATTAGCCTGAAAAAATCTAAGCTGGGTATGTCAGAAAAATACTATGAGTCATAGCCATTGAAGCACAATTTTCATAATTTATTTAACTTTTTAAATTGCCAGTTCTGACACTCACTCACCTCAAAGACATTTCCTTTAATCACATCTGATATGCTATTTCTATGGTAATGTGTTAGATCACAATACTAACAATATCTCCTCCAAAAATTATCAATGATCATATGACCTCTGTGGTCATGTTATGTGATCTGTGATCATAACATCTTCCATACAGAAACCTGCAATCCATTGCAACTACCCATTTCTCTCTCCCTCTGCCTGCTCCAAAGTCCTCTCTTCATGCTTTACTAAATCAGTTTCTAGCACTAATTCCTGTACTAGGACTCATATATACATTTGACTCCTTCTCTTCTCTTTGTATAATTATTGACCCTTGTGTGCCTGTAGGGGAGACTTCTGCTCATTTAGCTACATTGTCTGTTACAGCTATGAATGAGCAAGATACCATGGTTGGGAAGAGACACAAACTCTGCTAATCCTAGTTACTCTGACAAATCCCTCTGTGACTGATTGCTTTAAAAACTGCACCCACAGCCAGATGTGCTACTGCACTTCTAGAATCCCAGTAATCTGGGAGGCAGAGGCAGGAAGATTAAAAGTTTGACCCCCAGCCTGGGCAACTTGTCAACTTTGTAAGACCCTGTCTGGAAATTTAAAAGACATAACAAAGCATGGTATCTACCAAAAAAGGATGAATACATAGCTCAGTGCAAAGGCTCTGGGTTTAATCAGAAAAGCAAAACAACAGAATAACAACAACAAAACCCAAACAAATGGAAAAAGCTTTCTACTCCATTTTCAACATACAAATTTTAAAACAAACAAACAAACAAACAAACAAACACTGTTATACTCCCTACTCATACATAGTGAATTGACTTCTAATTTTACTGGGAAAATGAAACAGACAAATGACATATTTATGCATCTATCTGTCACAATCGACAAAAGCACTTGCATTGTGCAGATAACTGGCCTTGCTTGTCTCTGGGTGGATTAGTCCTTCTGGTTTGTAACTCCAAGTTCTCCTGTGTGATGTACTTCAGCATTTTCTCCCAGTCAAATACTCAACTGTTGTAATAATTTATTTTGTGCGGTACCTCACTTAGAGAATCACTGCCACGCTGTCACACACATCCTGGTGTCTTTCAAGACATTAAAAATCATTGATTTTACATTCTATTGTAAATCCATAATTGCAACAATTTCTCTGAAAACAGTAGTATAAATGCAATACCCAGTTCTTTAGATACTCTTCGATGTGTTCCAAAGAAACATTCCTACTTCTCTCTTCACACAAATTTGCTTTTCTAGAGCCACTAGCTACTACCCATTTCTATCTATGTGGATCACTTTTGTCACAATACTTTCTGCACTTGGTTTTCAAGAAGTTGTACTCTACAGGTTCCCTTCCACCTGTCAGGTCAATGGTATCTCAGTATCCTTTGCTGGATACTACTCTTGTTCCCTAATTATTAAAGTTGGAGTATTTAGAGCTCAGTTTCCTAATTCCTTTTGTCCTCTTGCATGCTCATTCCTCTGTGATGTCCAGATATTCTAAAGGGTTAAAGGTTTCAGAGTTAACATCCTCAGTGAGACTGCGGCCCAGATCTCAAGGTCCTAATGAGTGGCAAACATGACTGGTACAGTTTGACTTCTCAAATGTACACTAGTTTTAATATAGCTAGAAAAGTTTTTAATATTTTTCACACAAAATCTGTTCCTTTACAGTCATCTCCTTCTTAGAAAGTGGTAAAAAAATTTACCTTCATTGGTCATAAGATCCTACCTGAGTTCTGATTTTCTTTCATATCTCATATTTGGTGCAAATAAATATCCTATTTTAACTCCAAATTATTTCCTAAACTCAATTACTTTCTGTCAGCTGCACAGAAATTACCTAATACCTGAGAGTACCTTCTGCCTGAACTTCTAATTATCTTCCAAGCTACTGTACTTTTGCTCTCTTTTACTGTACTGGCTGTACTTTTATCTCTTTTAGTCTATTTATTAACTTTTCTTGATGTCAGCAAGGATGATACTCTAAAAGAAACGAGGCAGCATCCTACCACACTAAGGACATTATTCGGCCCAATATCAGAGAATCAAACACCGCCATGCTCTGACTGATTTGAATTCTTATTTATACTGCCCTTGTAACAACAGAGGTGTCATTCTTACTTTCCTTTTCTTTTTTTTTAATGTAGCAACCATTCTTCCTATTCAGACCTTTCCTCAGGACATTTATTTAGACGGGAATGCTGATTTACAAATTCTACAGTATCAGTTCAGTTTAATCCATATTTTATTCACCTCATACTTAAATGTCATTTCCTTGAAGAGCTTTTCATAGTCTCCATGTATTCTTGGCCAATTTTCTTTCTTTCTTTCTCTCTCTCTCTCTCCCTCTCTCCCTCTCTCTATACATTCCTCCCTCCCTCCCTGCTTCTTCCTTTCTCTTTCTCTTTTTCCCTCCCTCTGAAATTTTAGTTGGAATTAAGCAGCCACTCCATTTTGACCCAAGAAAACAGAGATAGACTGCACTGCATAGGATGGGAAGCAGTGCATAGGCTAAGATAAACCTTGTCCCTACCACATAGGCTCAACTCTCACCTGAGATGTAGATTTGAGAGCAAGATGATATCACACTCACAATGAAGGTAGAGGGTTTAGTGGCATCATATGAAATGCTCTGAAGTAAGTAAGGTGATTCTGCCAAGCTGACTTTAAATAAAAGACAGACAATAGGAAACAGGGAGATGAACCTTTTGCAAAAGAGAAGAGGACTGAGAAATGGAGGGGAGAGAAAGGGCGGGGAGAAGGCAATGGAAGAGGATTAAGATGTGTGTACCGTCCTAACTAGCCAAGAGGAATGTATCCATTGTGTACTGAAAACATGTACTACTACAATGAAAAAAAAAGAAGGAACTTCAAACCAGCAAACAAATAAAACTGCATTTTGTGAGTGCATGTGTGTGTGTGTGCACGCACAAGTGACCAGGGGCAGTGTACGGATGAGTGGTTAGGGCCTGGGTGCAGTCGAGGTTTTCTTCAGATAAGAGGTTGCACGGTTTCAGTTCCCTGTTAGTGCCAAATGCTGTGCACCTAGAGCTTTTCTTTTATTAGCTTTTCTATATGTGGTAAAAAAGAGAAGTGAGTCGGCTAAACCGGAAGCCAGACTTACTGAAATGGAAAAAGAAAGCGACTAAAAAATATCACTTAAGAGTGCGTTATCATTCCCCTGGAAAAAGAAAGATAACTTGACTGGAGAAATAATTTGGGGAATTGTCAAAGAAAGCAGCATTCACAGGCTGCTTCGAGGAGAAGTTCCAATTTACAGAAACTAAATAAGGCTGGAATTTTAAGTTGCAAGACATGTCTTTGAAGGAAAACTTGTTAGTAGTCTAGACTTCTTGAAGTGTGGATCCTTGAAATAATAATGTTTAATTCAAAATTTTCGTGGGTTCTAAAATCTGATAGCCGAGAATACCAGCCAACAGACTGACGCATTTAAGCACAGATGCGGCAAACCTCATATGGTATTGGTAACATGCTCTATTATATTAAATGTTAAATAATGAAGAGACTGAAAAATGTGTTCTATAGAGTTAATAAGGAATTCTCTTATGTTCTCATCAGGCAAATGTAATGGCGAAATATCTTTGAATGGTATAATGATCACAGACAAAAAAATTGTTAAATCATGTCCAAATATAATGAGTCCTATGGATTTTCCATGAAAAGATAATGCTTTAATAAAGCAACTTTATCTCCACCTTGAGGCAAAAAGAAATGAATCTTGTCTAGATTTAAATTTAAGTATTAGGCTCACATCTCATGGGCAGTGGAGATGCCGTGTGGCATCCTGAATTGGTGTGAAAATGCACAAAATATATGTGTGACTCTCTTCTTTTATAACAATGTTTTTGTTATCTGATTTTCTCAAGAGATCAGTGTAGTGCTTTGAAGCAGTCTTTTGCAATCGAAATTAGACCTGCAGTAGATGTTACTTGGCTTGGTTAAAGCTGATTTATCACAAGCTATATTTAAATAGTATTTATTTAAAAAAAACTGGCCAAAGATAAATCCGGTACAGTGAAAATTGCCTTTAATCCCAAAAAGTAGGAGGCTGAGGCAGGAAGAGTGTGAATTTGGTAGCAGTCTGGGCCACATGGCAAATTTCAGTGTAGCTTGGACTACATTGTAAGAGCCGGTCTCAAAAAAAAAAAAAAAACTAGAAAGGAGTCTGTCATATATATATATATATAATTTCATTGGGTTTGTCATGAACTTAAAATGCCTAGGTTATTAAAGATAAAATAACATAGATAAAGGAAAATGTGTAAGCCTACCATTAACTCTTGGCTGTTGGTACTTCCCGAGATAAAGGAGTCAATAGAAGAAATATAGCTCATGAGTCTGTTATTATGCTTCAGGGATGAGAAACTAAAGGCACACACAACTGATCTCCATTATTCAAAGTACCAAGTATAACCATATACCGTGGATTTTAACGCAACTAGTTCAGATGGACTAGGTGCAGTTGGCCCACAGAGATTGCATTTTATGGAAAATAATGTATTCTGTGGACCCATAAAAAAATGTTATTTACTGTTTAGTTAGTAACTTTTTTTTCTTTAAAGAGTGTATAGTCAGGAGAGGAAGACAAGATGGCAGACTGGTAGGTAGTAGGAGAGAGACCCTCTATGAGAGAGACAGCTCAAATGCCAGAATAAAACACCCTGGAGAGGCCCAAACAGAAAGAGATGGACCCTAACAACCCAGGAAAAAACTGAAGTGCAAAAAACTGCTCGAATATGAGGTCCTGGGACTACCATTAGAGAAGATAAGATCAGCAAGCACAGCGCCCTCCTCGAGCTGCCTGAATTCCTGCCCGACCTGAACAAGCAATCCACAGGGAAGTGACTGGCTTGAGCCGCCAGAGCGCAGAGCTGAACAGCCCTGCATGCAACTTGCCCAGACCGGCCCTGAACTCGACTCACCCAGAGGCACCATGAATTCCCACCGCAGCCACGCTGAAGTCAGAGGTCAGGGAGCCCTGCATTTCTTGGGATGGCATCAACACTCGGTGAGTGATGGGAATAAAACCCTCCCACGGGAAAGGGGAAACCGACTGGACAACATGTTGGATTTGGGCAGGACAGCCCTAACTCCATAAGGAAGTGGCTTCAGCTGGTTGCTCCCCTCGCCGAGTGGATTGGTGGAATCTGCTTGGACTAGGCCACGCCCCTGGTGGGGACCCAGTGAGTCTCTACAATATTACTTCCCTGAGATCAGTGCACACTGACGCAGTGAAGGCCTGCAAAGGTTGACTGGCCTGGAAGGGAGGAGATAGCGCACACTGCCCGTGGGTGAACTCTAATCTCTGATAACCTATTGAAGAGGGCTAAAGCTCCTAGCCTGCACCGTCTAGAGGAGCCTTAACCAACAAGAAAAGGGTCTGGGCATTACATTGTACACTTATATGGAAGGAACCAAAAACATTACTAAAGGGAGAAATAAGAAACAACTCCCAGCCCCAAACCCTGAGAACATTGATCCAGGAGAGGTAAATACAAAAGAGATTGAGAGCAGCAAAAATGCAACATCAAACACAGTGTTAGCAGACATAAAGAGATATCTTCAGGACCTCGTAAGCAGGCTCAAAACAGAAATATTAATTCAAATTAAACAAGAGATAAGTAGATTAATAAAAGAAGGGCTGGGCACCTCTCAAGAAGACACAGACAGGAGAATGGAGGAATAAAAATGGAGAGAGAAATTTAATGAAGAATTCAGAAAAAAACTAGAATTTATGAAGCAAATTCAAAGAGATTATCAGGAAACTAAAGACTCAATAGAAAACTGGCAAAACTGCTTGAAAGAAACCAAAGACAGACTATCAAAAATTGAACACAGGCTTGCAATGTGGGGTCATGAAAGGGAAGATCTCTTAAAAATAACAAGGGAGCAGGCAGTAAAGATACAAAGACTGGAAGATGACAAGAGGATCTATAACTTAGTAATAAAGTATGTGAATGAAGAAGCAGGAATCAAACCAGAGGAATTACAAAGGCTATTCACAGCAATTATTAAGGAAAATTTCCCAAGCATAGAAAAAAGATGTGATATGCAGAGGTATGAAGCATATAGAACTTCAGCCACCTACAACCCAAACAGAGCTATACCCAGACACATAATAATCAAGATCCCAGAAATTCAATATAACAACAGAATATTAAAAGCCATCAGAGAAAAGAAACAGATCACCTATAAAGGAAAACCCATCAAAATCACGGCAGACTTCTTGACACAGACCATCAGGTCAAGAAGAGCTTGGAGTAAAGTAATTCAAGTGCTGAAGGAGAACAATCTCCAGCCCAGATTGATGTATCCTGCAAAACTCTGTCTAGAAATTAATGGAGAAACAAGATGCTTCCATGACAAAGAGGAACTAGGAGAATTTGTGACCACCAGTCCAACCCTACAAAAAATACTGAAGAACATTCTAAGGAGAGAGAACAAGAATATGAGCATTTCAGGAACAGTGGCAGAGAGGCCTCAGTGAACGAGGCAGACAGTGGAGTGGAAGAGAAAAATACACTATCAATGGCAGAAAAATGGAATAGCAGAAATGAGGCAGAAAAGACTGGCTATAATCTCTAGTATAGAGGGCCTCAAAATACCAACAGAAAGAAACACAGGCAAAGAAGATCAGGAGATAGGGTCCATTGAGCTGTTCTATATAGGGAGGCAGTGGGACCCAAAACAAGCAGTGCACCCCATGGGAGTGAAAGGGGAGGAATTGTCTAAAAAAGGGAGGCAGAGGATACTGTTAATGAGGTAACAAGATTTAAAATTTACATTATTCTCACCACTCTGCTTGGATGGATTACGTGCTGTTCCAGTTTGTATAATTACACTAGACTTGAGGACATGGTCAGCTATCCCAAAAATAAGAGGACATATTATGGTAATCATCCCTAATTTTCCTATAAACTTAATCTGAAGCCCTTTATAACTTACACTGTCTTATTATGACTGATCTTATTTGAATCTGGTTTGTTAGATTGCTACTTTGTATTGACTGATTTTATTTAAATCTGTTATGATGGGTAGCATCAAGTCAAAGAGTATAGGCAACTACACCGAAGATGACAAGATTCACTAAGATACCCACTCAGGTTTGATTATTACTTGCTTTTGAAGTCTTATAATATCTCCAATGCTTCGTTTTTATT
>PVJX010018060.1:11442-37332 GCA_004027295.1 Dolichotis patagonum
GAGAACCAACTATATAACACATGTTGAAATGAACAACTACTTTGAAGAAAAAGAGACACTACAATACCCAGTGCTGATTCCATAATGTCATGATGTGAAGTCCAGCAAAACTATCACTTTTGGTTCAAAGTGATCTTCGCTTGCTTTGCCTTGTTTAAGTTCAACACACATTAAGGTATGGACAGCTGTTTTGAGGCGAATGAGAGACAGTATGACAGTTATTCTTGGCTTCCCTAATGTCTGGTCTTGAAGACCTGAAATGCCCTCCTCATCCTGCTCAGATCAATTCCATACTAGGTTGTTTCATGTGAATTCCCTGTATGTGACAATCTGGACAACTATTTGGAAGAAAACAAGAGTCAATATGATAGAGAGTGAATATCTCCAATTGTCTAGTTTTGAAATTTTTTCTCTTACATTGCTTTCTTGTGATCCACTTTGCTCTGTTTTGTTGTGTTTAATTCTACCCTTTTGATATAACTGCATGTATATTTGCATGGGTAAGATGGATGACCATATTGCTGTTTTTGCCAGATTGTGGAGCAGAACTGTTAACAGTCTCACTGTTTGAATGTCTACTTTACATGTTTTAACTTTGTAAATTGAACAATTATTTCCAAGAAGTCAGCATGTAATTTTTCAAGCAATAATTTCTTAGGTTTTTTTGTTGTTGTTCTTTTCCTTTTTCCTTGGAATACTGTATTGTTGCTACCCTTTATTTTGTTTTGTTTTGTTTTTTTTTCTCTTTAAATAAAATTATTTAAAAAGAGTGTATAGTCAGGTTACAACCGTGTGAAGTTTTCAAGATTGTTTTTGCCTAGGCTTCCTTATATTTTCATATTATTTTAAGATAAGCTGTTCAGTTATTACAAAAATACACTGGACTTTGATGTACTTCTAAATCAAGTTGGAGAATATTACTATCTTAATAAAGTTACACCAATCAACCCATGTAGGTGCATTTCTATTTATTTTGTGAATTCTTTCAAAGTTATTTTCTAATATTCAGAATGCAATTGAACCCACTCTCTTAGTTACTTTTCTCTCTCACTGTGAAGACAAAATACCTGAAGCCCAAAGTTAGGGATGGGAAGGTTTATTTCTTACAAGTTTGAGGCTTTGGTCCATACTCAGTTGGCTCCAAGGCAAAGTGACATGGCTGAGTGGCAGAAGTTCATGGTGGCCGTAAACAGCAAGCACAAACCAGGCGAGATGGAAAAGCCACACCTTTTTCTCACTGTTACCCTGTGTGCTGGCTCCACCCCTGGGTGGGTGTAGCACTCACACCACCAATCCAAGCGCTAGACAATGAACCAATCACAAATGCTAGATTTGGCTATTTCCATTAGTGTATGAGTCTTGGAGAGGGTACTGACATAAACCACAACACCCACTTTTATAAACATCTATTCCTATCACTTTATTACTTGTGATACTATGTTTCCTTATAGGTCCTAGTCATTCAGCAAAATTTACATAGCTTTTTCCAAATATGCCCATGCCATCCAACATTTTCCTTGATGTCTTTTTTGGCATTATTTTCTGGCAACTGCAGTAAAGTGAAAGTTAAATGAGAATAGTTTCCATATTTATTTTGTTCACAATTGTATCAACAGAAAACACCACGATAGCTGACAGCTAATGAGTATGTAATAAATTGAAGGACACAGTTAACATCCATCTTTAGCTCAGCATCTTGGTCCAGGAAATAGTTATGTATAATACTGTCGACAGTATCCTAAATGTGAGTTAAAGTTTGTATGTGCTTTATCAGGATTTTTGTTTTTTTTTTAACATTGTTAATAATTTTTCACTGACAAATAATCTACAATTCTGGGTAACCTGTAATGAATGAATGACTTCTCCTTAATATAATTTTGTACACTTAAGGATAAAAGGTCAGTCAGATAGACTTGACTGTAGTCTTTCAGAGAACTATATAAGTAGGAAGATATAAAAAGGGCAAAATCTCATGATCTGATAGCTGGTCATTATGTACTCAGTCTCATTTTATAGTTACGGAATCCCATTTGGAAGCCCTCTGGATACATGGGACTCTCAGGGTCAGACCTCTGCTATGTGAGTATAAAGCACATTTTTCTCTCTGGCCATTGCATTTCCTAAACCAGATTTGATACAGAAAACTGGATTAAATTCACTTTGTCTCACAAGTTTCTTTTTATTTATATAATAAATACAAGTTACATAGATTTATCTGCAAAAGATGATATTTATAAATGTATATTTATGTACATACATTTGAAATGACTAAATGCAACAAAGTAATACAATTATATGTATGCCATCTCACAGCATTTTTGAGGCAAAAATTATTATTTCATTGTTTTAGCACTTTTAATATGGGTATACAAATAATGAGCAAAATACAAGAGAATTAAAAACGAAGTAGGGAGATATTAAAATACTTCCCCCAAATTATCTATTCTGTTGTTGATAAAATATTTTAATATCTATGCTAATTTGTTTCATCTATACAATTAGTTTCTCTTAGTTCATTGAAAAGAAAGTTGTGTGTTATTGGCTATTTCTTTTTTGTAAGAATCTTTTTGATTTGTGTCTTGTACTCTGAGTAGGTACTTTAAAGATAATGATACACAGTGTATTCACTGTTGTCATTGTAATACTTTGTTACAAGCTTTTGCTTTTTCATGAAATGAAATACAATACATTCTTAATTAGAATCACCATGCTGTACAGAGATCTCTTAAACCTTTCCTCCTACTCAACTGTGATTTTACATCCTTTAGCTTACATTGCCCTGTTTCTCCAAAATGTGCTTGTAAAGCACCATTTTATTTTCCAGATCTATATTTTTTTGATTCCATAAATGAGAATGTCATTTTTATTTTCAGGAATAAATAAAAGAATCTGCACTGTTGAGAACAGAGTATCTGTTGCAGAAATATTTATGGATGAATTAATGTGTAAATAAATCATAGAAAAATAGGACTGTGGTTGCAAAAACATTGGCAACTTATACTAATTGAATGAATATATAAAATTATTATGAAAACATATATGTAAAATATTTAATAGCATTTTATTAACATATCAGATTTGTTCTGTGCGATTTTAGTGCAAATTACTAGAAGTCAGAAAAGGTAAAGATATGAATAGTGGGTAGAAGTTGAATAGTTAATAAAAACAATTATATAGAAATAATCAATCTTCATGTTCCACTGGACAGCACGTAGGCTGCAGCTCACAGTAACCTGATATGTATGTAATATATACATATATTATATTTATGTATTGTATATATGTATGTATTGTATATATAATATGTATATATTATATATATGTAATATATATAACTGTATACTATGATATATTACAATATTATATAAATATACTATATTACTATAATATAAATGTATACTACAGTATATAAATATATATGTGAAATGAAACGTGGGCTCATAGTATTGAAAATTGTTTTGGCAAAATGTAGCAAGCCATAGCTCCACGTGAAAGCTTTAGACATAGTTGCTGTGGTCTAGGAGGTGGTTTGAGTTTGTTCCCCCAGTGGTTCCCATGCAGAAAGCGTGAGGCCCCGGGTGGCAGGGCATTAGGTATGCATGGGACTGTGTTACTTCACTCAAGAATGTGTTGTTATAGGAGCCAGTGACCTTCCCTGATTCCCTCTCATGCCTGCACTGCGGGGAAGTCCCGCACGTGTTCTTAGTGCTGTGTTGCCAACTGCACAAAGCCCTCAACACAGCCCAGTAGATGCTGTTACCATGCTCTGTGTGTGCAGATCTGGGAGGTAAATAAACCTCTTTTCCCCTCAGGTCCTTTGTTAGAGTAACACAGGATGCCGGGCATGGTGGCACATGCCTGTAATCCCAGTGCTTGGGATTAAAGGCCAGACTGGGCTATACACTCAGTTCAAAGCAGACCTGAATTATGTAACAGAATTCTATACTGAAAAAAACCCAAAGATAAACAAACACACACACAAAAAGAAAAGCTAAAAAGAGAAACAACGACAATCACAACAAAAATGGTCTATAACAACAACCAAGTTACTTAATGTAATTTTATTGAGATTAGAAAACAAAAATGCAACTACTTCAATGAATTTAGCATAAATCACACAAGTGCACATACCTGTATATGTAATATAATAACATATAAATGCTAGTGTGGTATAAACATAGATAATGTAATCATACACTAGGTTAATTTTATTTAACTCTCCCAGACAATATTTTTACTACTCTTGTCTCTAGGCTTATGAATAACTTGAGCAAAATAATTATATGAAAATCTTATTCTATATTAATATCATCTAATTCAAATTGCTGAATGTATTTACTGCTATGGAAGAAGGTCGATGCTGTTTTAAGTAAATGCTAGGTTTTTTTTAAATTAAATAACAGTTGTTTTACAATAGTAGGAGAAACAGTTTATCTAAATTTATGTACTGTTGGTGGGAATGTAGACTGGTGCAACCACTGTGGAGGTCAGTCTGGAGATTCCTCAAAAAGCTGGGTCTGGAGGTCCCATTTGAACCAGATATTCTACTTCTAGGCATATTCCCAGAAGATCTGAAAACATCATACCACAGTGATATATGTGCACCCATGTTTATAGCAGCACAATTTGTAATAGCCAGATCTTGGAAACAACCTAAGTGCCCATCAACTGATGGATGGATAAAAAAGCTGTGGTATTTCTATACAATAGAGTACTACTCAGCTATAAAGAATGATCACATTGAGATATTTATAAATAAATGGACATGACTTGAGACCATACTCATAAGCGAAATAAACCAAACTCACATGTGTAAATGCCATATAGTCTCCCTAGTATGAGAGTTGGTAAGAATATATACGATTTTATGGTAATCATGCATCCCCATCTCATAGCTTTGAAGCCTTTCAATGTTTTAATTCATCAGTTGGAATGGTTTTATCCTGTTTTGTTTGACTTTATTATACATGATGCCATGAACAGCTGTTTTGAAGAGAACAAAACATTATGACAGCTATTGCTGATTTAATACCATCCTTCTTAGAAGTCCTACAAAGCTTCTTTTCTTCTATTTCCATTGGTTCTATCTATCACATTGTGTCTTATTGGGATTTGAATATGTGTGAAGGTATAAACAAATATTTTTTATTGAAAATGAGATATTATAGTACCCATTGATCATTCTGTTATTCGGTTCAGAATGCCCTGTAATTCTTTCACTCTTTGAATGGTTTTATACTTTTTTGTTATGTTTGATATTATTGTGTTCGAAACTATGCTCAACTGTAGCAGAGAAAGAAATATTGTGATAGCTATTGTTAATGTCCGGTTGTCTTAATGTTAAGTATTGTGTTGCCTATGTTGTCCGGCTCCAATCTGCTCTGTACTGACCTCTTTTGTCTTATTCTCTTTAAAATAAAATGGAAAAAAATAAATTTATGATTCCACTTAGGGATTTAAAGGACTCTAAACATTCATCTACTGCAGCAAGATGAAGTGAGACAAATGTAAAAGAGATTAAAGTAAAAGATGTCCACTTTACTTGTGTAAAGTACACAGTTAATGCAATCCAGCAAAGCTTACAGGGAAACATGGTTGTTTCTTTAATTAGGATAAAGTATAACAAGGGTGAAGTATCTAGTTGTACTAGAAAGTGGTTGTTATAATCAGCGATGGCTGAGTACGTCTCCCTGAAGCTTCATGTCCTGGATTGTGGGCTTTAATCTGGCAATGTTGACAGGTGTTGGATATTCAAGCTGCGCCTCGTGGGAAGTAATTGAGCACTAAGGGCACTGGACTTCAGAAGAGATGAATGCAGTGCTCCTGGGATCTGGGTTCTTCTTGGGAGAGTGGATGGTTATAAGGCAAGGCTACCACATGGATTTCATCCTTTTTCCCATGACCATTTGCATTTTCAGTCTTCATCCAAGTTGTGATGAACAGAGATCAAACATGTTAAGCCATTCAATATCAGAATTCATCATTCTAAACTGCAAACTAAATAGAATTGTTTTATTTGTGAAGTACCTCTTCTCAGGTATTTTGTTACAGCAACAGAAAAAGGATTAAGAAGTGATTGTTATATACTGGATTACAGTCTCAAATAATCTTTACAGACAGCTTTAATCCTATTTTCCAAATGAAGATACTGAGACAAATGTCTTGAAAAAAAATCATAAGCAAGCAGTAAATGTTGGCATCCAGCCATCCACAAGCAATTTATATCAGAGTATATTCTTAAATCACTTCAAACCTCCTTAGCATACATCATGCTAAATGCTCTTCTTCATGAACAAGGCAAACTTCTCATAAACTTCTATTCAACTCATCAATATGAAAATATAACCTATTCTTGATGAATTGATTTTAATTATACAAATACATTTAATGTATACTTTTATATACATTAAATGTGAAATTTTAAGTAACGTCGCCTGTCCCTACACAAATCAGTAGTGCCTGGAAAGTAGATTCAAACAGACTTTCAAAAGTAGTCAAAACTGGTCAGTTGAGTACTGCATGCTATTTTTTAACAATAAAATCTCCTAAAGGTTAATCTATCAAAATAATAGAGAGAAATGATTTGTAATTTATTTCACAGTTAGAGATAAATTATAATCATAGGGAAAACCACAATCAACAGAAATTGCAAAAATGACAAAAGAACAGAGAAATACAGCATGTTGAGAGCTTTTTAAAATTTTAGAAAAACAAAACACTTTGTAATCTCGGTAATTAAAATTTGTGACTTTCATTTCACATATGGTATAATAGAAGTATTAACTCATTTTTTTTGGAAATTGGTCTTTCAAACCAAAATTGTATTGAAAATCTTATATAATGAATGAGTTCTTTTCTGACGTTACATTGAATTGGTGAAATATAAAATTGTCATTGTTTTTCCTATGCTCCTGTACTTCTGTGAATTTTAAAAGTATTAAATAGAAAACCAAAAATTGGAAATAATTACTCTTTATTTGTATTTCAAGTATTTCCTACAATATACATTTATATGTTTTATGAAATGTTATGGAAAAGAGTACTTAATGATGAATCTAAATTCTATTTGTTATAAATTAAAATGTTTTTACACCAGGAAAATTCCCTCTACATTCTATTTTTGACATATCAAATTATTGGTGTATAAATTCTTAGCATGCTTTAATGCCATGGGTTTAAATTTATTGCAATTTTTCAAATACAGATTAGCATGCTAGAAATGCAAAGCTACAGCAAGGCTTACATTAGATAACTTCACACTTTTCATCAATTTATACAGGTTTAATTAATAAACCTGAGATTGTGTCATAGAAAAATTTTGTGCAATTTATACTGTAAAATTTCCATCTCAGATTTATACCTCAAATGGCTATTTTTCAATGGCTTTTATCATTGCATTAATTTCTAGTCAAGACAAAAGGTCACAACTGCAATAGTTGAAATGTTGTTCTGTCCTTAATAATTATGTAGTTCCCATTTGCAAAACTGTATTTTTATGAACATTTAGGAGCATGACATTTTTCTAACTTAGTGACATAAAACTAAAAGCTGAGCAAAACTATGTCACACCCAGGTAAGTCAGTGTTTTTATAACCCAAATTACAGAAACATATAAAAAGAATATTTTTTTCTAAAATCTTAGGTCTGAATCACAGATTTTGCACACTTCTGATTTTTTACCTATGACTAACCTGCTTTCCTTAGAAAGAACTTAACCTTAAAAACAGAAATTAAATATTTAAAATCTAAATTGTTTACAAACTCTATGTCTAATTGCACTCATATAAGCAAGAGTAGAAAAGTGATGTAAGTTAAAGAAAAGGTGACATCTCAATTCAGTGGAAAGATAAAAATATAACACAGTACTCATGTTCACATAGGTGATAAGGTACATGTTTTGGGGATATGGTGTGTTCCTATATCAGTGGGGATAAAGTGTATGTGTGGGGGTAATTAAATTATAAGCATTTTTATGCCACATAAAGGAAATGATTGCTGGGCCAAAAATTGTATATTAATATGAACACAGATGAGGCAAATAAAATTATCAAAGTAATAGTAACAAAGTTTGTTGGTAAGGAATGGCTGTCTCAGAAACAAATGTATTTTGTACTAGACCTAGGATCCTATCACTGTCAAAAATTGAAAAGGCTCGGAAGTGGTAAAAGTCAAACAGTAGTAAGGAGACTGTTTAAAATACACATCAAAATTTTTGTTTAGAAGCTAAGATGTAGCTCATGCAGCTCACGTTTCATCATGCTTACTAAGATCCCCTGAACGTATCAACTAGCAGGCAGAATTATGAGCACATTTATAGACATACGCACCTTTCCTATTCATTGTAATTTTCTTCCCTCTACAATTTTCTCATTTCTGGTCTTCACCACATGTACTCTGTCAACGATTACCATGTAACAGGAACAAAATAATTAAGAGAATTTATAGAAAAATATTATGTCTTACTGCCCAATTGAATCAACCACTTATCTCAAAAGTAATTGCTTGGTAATTGAGGGTGAAGGAGTATACTGTGGTGGGACCCAAGTACCTGTGCCACATTTATAAATCTACAATTTATTTTAGACAATGTGTTCTTGAACAGCAGAGTCCATTTTGACATGAGTTTCCCAGGATTTTCCTCAGGCAAATCGCTGGCTGGCAACTGGTAATTACAATAGGCTAGGCGCAGATGGTGAAAGAAAGTGCTGAGGTCCAAAAGGGTGCAGAGGGGTAAAGCATAGCGCACCTTGCTTGTTGCTTGTGAAGTTTTACTACTGAAGTATACTTCAGAGGTTTCTTGAACCAATTTTCATTAATCTGCATGATTTTCATTTCTACTTGCAAAAATGTTTAATGCCAGAGTTCACAATAAGCATGTCCCTAGCTAATTGCTTGTAGCAGCTCAGATTGGAAAATGATACCACAACTAGCAAGAAAATTGAAAAATAAACATCATATATATATATATATATATATATATATATATATATATACTAGATAAGAATGAAAGAAATTATAACTATGTACAAGAAAGATGTGTTCAAAATATGTTCACCAAATGAGACTATTTGTACCACACGCTTGTGCCACGGTGTCCCTGGCTTTGAGCCAAGTTACATGAACAGAACCCTCTAGAACCTTGAGCTACAGTAACCATTTTCCCTTTCAAATTTTGTATGTCAAGTAGCTTGTCATGGCAAATGAAATGGAACTTAGAGAAAACTGGTGTCAAGAGTGGAAATCACTGTAAGACTATACCAGCTCACACAGTTTAGAAGCCTCTTTAACTGGTTTGCAGGAAAAGCATGGAAAAGTTAAACTGGTAGAAAAAGTGCTAAATGCTGCAAGCAGATCTGGGTGGAGAATTCCTCTATGGAGCTAAAAGAACAAGATGCTGATAGGAAGGTATAAAATTGCAGGTGGCATAAAAGTGCTCATCACATTTCATGTGTGGATGGGGGCTCTATTACAAACCGGACTGGAGGCCATTCTGTCAAGGAATACACTTGCTCCATCCCCTAAATCTTCACTGAAGCCTAAATTTAAACTCATGAAATAATTGTGTGGAGGAAATTTCAAGGCTACAGAATATTCAGGAATTTTGGAGTCCGATTTACAGTAAAAATCAGAGGCAAAACTATGGGGAAAATAAATTTAAAACTTTCAGTTTGGTCAAAGAAGAAGAGCATTTAGTTTGTGGCCAAGGGGAATACAGTTGCTGAAGACATTAGAATTATTTTAAAAAGAGCACAGTGCTTTGCAGTGAGACAAGAAGAAAAATGTCTTGAGGGCATTTTAGAAACAAACAAAGCCCACACACTACAGGCTCAGGGGTGCCGGAGTGTAAACCACTCATTTGAGACTGATTCGCTGGAAACCCTTGCATATTTGTTCCTGTCATTCATTCTACTTTGCTTAACCATGCAGATCCTCAGAAGCCACCAGAGCTACAGTCCCAGGGGACCTAGCAACTGCTCCGAAGTGCAAACCCAGGCTTCCTCCACATGATGTTAGGTTTTCAGGAACGTAAGAAGCTTGAAATCATGAAATCTGGCTCTTACCCAGATTGCAAAATTAAGGCTGTGAGGCCAGGTAATGTGGGACAGTGTCGGAAGCTCTGTTAGGAGCCCTAAGACAGTGTTAATCTGCGGAAGTAAGGTCAAAGCTTCATCAGAGACCTCAGTATGTTGGAGCTAACAGAAAAGGGACCCTGCCAATGAAAGCTCCAGATAAAAAGCAAAGCCATGCGTAGAGAGGGGCTATAAACACAGGACAGCCTAAACCTGTTAGGACTTACATCTTAGCACTGAATCCCCAGGAAATGGATGTGAAACTATAGGATTTGATGTTTTCCCAGTTGAGTTTTTGTCTTGTGTTGGTCCTAATTATATTTCCTTATTTTTCCCTTTGGGAATGAGAATGTTCACCCTTTTGTTTATATCCTGGAATCAAGCAATTAATTAGCTTTTTGAACTTCACAAGGGTTCGCAGTTCAGAATTTGCTTTCGGTTTCAGAGTCTTTGGGGTAAAGCTCTTAGGCATGCTGGTACTGCTGAACACTGATGAGGCACCCAGTGTACGCCTTTTGTATAGAGGTTAGTTCTACCACACTAGGAGGCATTGTGACCTTGTTACTGTCTCTATTTGGAGATGAAGTTTCATTTAAACAGGTGTGTTAAGGTGTTAAGTTGGTAGCAGATGGGTTTGTGATGATTTATCTTAACTGTAAACGTGATCGGTTTGAGAAATGCCTAGGTTAGTGAAGCACTCTTATGTATGTGTGTCTATGTAAGTTATGGGCCTTGAACTTGGGGAATACATCTTCTTCTTGGTCTACTCCTCTCTGACTGTTTCCTCTCATTCTGCTCCCAACGCTCTCATTTCGGGTAACCTTTCTCCACCACACCCTTCTGCTGTGAAGTTCCTGCACTGGTGCACATTAAGCAAAGACTGAAACCCTTGAAACCATAAGCCAAAATAGACCATTTTCCTTCAAGCTGTTTGTGTTATGTAATTTGTCCAGCAACACAAAGACAACTAATGCAAAAGTATTAAATAAAAAACCTGAAAAACAATTATAATATTAAACAGTATGGTGGTTGTCTCCAGAGTCATGCTAGTTAAAATTTATATATTAATAAAGTGAAATATATTAACTTCATTTTGAAATTTAAAATTGAGTAAACTTTTAGGCTCATAATTTATGGAATTAAATATTCTGATTTAACTGTGTCTCATACACAAGGCCAAAAAGTATGTTTCTCCATGTATAGGAATTATGTGTTTTTAGACTTAAAATTCACCAGCTACCTAGAAACTTAAGAGAATATAATATAATTCAATTGACAAAGCCCTATTCCATGTTTTTGTAGTGACAAAGGTCAGATTAGTAGTCAGTGCTATCAATTTTTCTTTAAAAGTTTATTTTCATCATCACTTTGGATTTAAAATTTTAAGAGAAAACAATGTACAACATTTAAAATTACATGTTACTATCTAACTGGTCTTCAAATACCTTGCTTGTTGCCTTTAAAAAATGCCTATATAACTATTGTGCTTGAATTTTTCTAGAAGTTAGAATTTGTACTCCTAATCATTCTAAAATATTTTCTAAATTCTTTAAAGTTCTTCACTCCAGCCTTTAGAATATTATTTATATAACTTTTACATTTAATTTGCAAACTATTACTATAACTTCATCAGAAACTTTGCTAGTATGTCCATCCAACTATAATTAAAATTCATCAAACGTCTCAGAAACTTAGACAAACTTTTAAAGTTTATTAAAAGACAAAATACCTTTAAATTATTTGTTAAAGTATTTTTGTGGCTTTTGAACAACTTCTAATACAAGGATACTTTATAAAGGTGGTAAAGTAAACCCAAAAAACCACTGGAGGGAAGAATTATATTTTTTTAATTAGAAAAATAGGTTGAATCAAAACATTGATGCTGCAGAAAAGCCAGGCAAAGATGAGAGGCGAGGACATGGATTAGCTTATACTGTTTCTTGCAGAGGAAACCTTTGCAAAATGTAGTGACTTCAATCATTTTTTTCTCAATCAGATTTAAATTGATGCTTCATCAGGTAGAGTTACCTGGACTCTCTCCATCTACTGCTTTGACTACTTTCCACAAAAACCTCATCCTTGATCAAAATTTTCTGAGCCCAGTTTCCCTCAGAAGGTAAAGGCTAAGAGTTTGTGTGAGGCTGGTTTATTTTAGCAAGGAATTAATTTCAAGAAATCAAAGAGGGAGCCTGAGAAGGGTGAGATCTGGAAGAAAATATAATCGAGACAATGGTATATTAGTGAACTGGTCTTTACCAAGCACAACTTTTCTTCTTTATCATCAAAAACTTCAAAAAACCCCATGAAACTGTACTTCAAAGTTGTCCAAATTTCAAAGTTGTACAAATAAGAGATGGGATATAGACTCCAAAAAATATGTTTTTCTATTTACATGATTGTTAATCTCTTCTTCTGAGATGCACTGTAGGTATCTAAAGTATTCAAATGACACAGATACTATCTCATTTTTTCTTCCCATTCAGAAAAATGTATTTTTATACCTCTTACTTGTACTTCTTTATGACTAAAATGTGCTCGGTACATGTTTTTGAGAATACAGTCAATTCATTGGTCACACTCAGAAGTATGCAATCATACCCCTCGATAAGTTGGAAACTCAAGCAGGATTTCTCTGTTATAATATTAACATAGAATTTCTTCTCCAGGAAGCATTTGTTATTATTTAAACTGAGTATGTGAGGCACAATCATAGTGTGAGATTTGATCATCTTTACTAAAACCAACTGATTGTAGATATCAACAAATGTAAAAAATACCGTCACATCAATATCTATACAAGTGTTTGATAGACAACTAGTCACCACAGAGTAGTCAAGGTGACATAGATAATTCAACCCCCCTAATCCTAAGCCACAGTTACCAGAAATTGTTGGTTTGATCCTTTCACAATCTCTCTGATATCTGAATCTTTTTTGGTAGCTTTCATTATCTATTCAGGCAATACTTTTTCATGCCTCAAAAAGGACTTGTAATTATTTTTGTTGTTGTTGAAGGTGAAACATTATATTGGATGACAGCAATTATGCATGAATTTCTGTGCTGGTGAGACCAGGAGTCTTGCTGTGTTTATATTGTATAGGTGCAAATGTATGAGATTCAAGATCCTCTAGCTTCCTTCTTGCTGAGTTCCTGGATATTTAAATTCCTTATTAACTCTGAATGTTCTAACCTTGCAATTTTATCTTACATGATTCTCCATTGATAGATAGGATCGCTAGATTTTTGGTGATAAGTCGTGAATTGATGGGAAGTTTTGGAATATCCAATGATTAAATCTTAAGTTTTTAGATAGGCACGGATCCCTGGACTGACATTTTCATGGATTTCTCAAGCCACTCTTATACCTATTTAGTCAACACACAAAGGCTATGAGGGGATCAAGAATAGAATTTCTTTATCTTTACATTGGATAAGTTCTACCAAAATCGTTTCCTTCAAGAGTAGGCAGAGAGAAAAATTCCTCTGACCTTATTTCAGAAAGGTTTCCTTACTATTTGCTAGTTCCACAATGGTAGGTTCCCTGCTTCTGGTTTGAAGAATGAGAGGATTTTCTTAAAGCATGGCTATTGAAATTGGAAGAGTTCTTGGACAGCAGAGTGACCTGTATTCTGATTTCTGAGGACTTTTTAACTCTTAGTGCTACACAAAATGCAACAGACAGTTTGTCAACCACCATTTCTCTTGTTCCTACGCCAGCCAGCATCTTCTAATCTTAGTAAGCTGTGATTCTCTGCTGACCACCTCTCCAGATTTGAAATGTCATTTTTCATGGAACCTCAATTCTCCAATCTTTCCTAGAAGTCTTACTTTCAGGTTTTTTTTTTTTAACTTTTTGAGTTAATGCAAGAGTGGAAGCAATACTGATATAGGGAAACAAAACTCCTAACCAGTGCAAGTTTGTGTTCTCTAAATCAAAGAATGAATTTTAGAAACAATGGAACTTAAGAGCAGAATACATTTATTGAGAGAAACAAAGCTTCTGGAGAGAGAGAGAGAGAAAAGGCCCTGAGTGGGTTGCCAAAAACCTGATCTTTTCTAGGATTTTTTAGAGCAAAACCACAAGGTTAAGTGGGGCCAAAATGAGGACTTGCAAGGTGGGCTTAAGGTGGGACAGCACTGTGGTCAATCAATAAGATTAATGCCTGGGATACAGTTGATTAAATCAGGGACAAATGGGGAAATGAGTCATGTAGCAAGCAGGTATGCTTAAAGCGTAGTGACTCTTCCTGTATGGTTTGGGATGGTGACTCCTGGCACGCTCAGTATGATAGAGAACTATTTAGACTGACACCCTAAGGACTTCCCTTAGGATGTGGGTGCATTTGCTCTGCCTTTTGTTTTGAGGCCAGGCCTACAGTGGGAGGTGTCTGTCTCCTCCAAGGTTGCAGGCTATTTGGCCTTCTGCATTGGCTCCTTCAAGGGCCAAACCCTGTCTGACTGCCTCTAATATTTCTATCTAACTCACCTGCCTGTAACAATTCCTTATATATCCTAGCAAGGGCAAGGAGTTCTAAATGTGTATTTAAATAAGGGTTTCAGAACCTGCAGAGATTTGAAGACTGTAATATATTTCTTAGAATCAAAATCTAATCTAAATCTGCAACTGGAAGTAATTTCTGTAGTTAATACCACTTCTTACACCATTAGGTTAGAAAAGCATTTTACAGTATGACTACAGCCCTTACATAATATCTTATAAGATAAAAATTGTGCTCAAAGCTATGAGACAAAATTTTTAATTTTCTTCAGCCTAAAATCCATTTTCACCACAGCAGGTGACATATAGTAAAATGCTTCTTCTATGGTGCTGGCTTTTGGATGTGAAGAGGTATAAATACAGTTAATGTGAACCTGCCTGCCATTATTGAAACTAGACAGGATCTTACTTCTCACATTCAGGCAGAGTATTTACAAACCTTCAACTTGAAAATATGTAATGATATATATTATGCAGTAATGTACATTGTAGAAGTTGTACCATAAACCTGAAGACAAAAGAAAATATGTATTGTGAGAATTTATAGGAATATATCACTGCATACTATTTATGATGTTGTTTAGAAAAACTAAGGTAAATGTATATATCATATGATAGCTTAGAGCTATGAAAGAGGGAAATGTAAGCCAGTGAAAATAAGAGTATATAGGAAATGAAAAATTCCAGGGAGACAGTATTAGAAGGATAAAAGAGTTAGAATGACAATAGGGGCATGGAAATCCACTTTGCTTTGGATCCTTTGGCAAAGAAATGTGCAAAATAACTTCCATTATCATGTCAACATTGGCATCTCTAGGGCCAGGGATTTAGCTCAGTAGCATAAGTGCCTGCCTGGCAAATAGGAGGTCCTCAGTTCGGTTCCTGGTACAAAAAACAAACAAACAAACAAACAAACAAAAAAACTGCATCTGTTACCCCCCACCAAATGCCAATATATATATATATATTTTTTTTTAATTTGAGATTTATTTTAGCTTACAAACTAACACCGTGGGTATGAATTCAAATGTGCCCATCAGATACACAAACCTCAAGACAAAGAAGAAATAATATTTGATTAAATTAATGTATTTTGAGAAAATGTGAATTTTTAATTTGGAAGATGATCATTCCTCAAGGAGGTATTTTCATTTTCTGTGCATTGAACAATTTTTTTTATGATGCTATATTTTCTAATGAAATACTAGCATCTGAAGAAACCCAGTAAGATTCAGGAAGTTTATTCACTATAATAAATAGTAAAGGTTGCCATGTTACTACTTACATTTACATCCTGGGACACAATATAAAAGAGTGAAGTATGTTTAAGTTTCTTCATCAAAATGAATGCTATGCCATCACTTATCTCTCGGTTAAGAAACTGTAGTAGAATGAAAAGGAATGAAAGTTACGTTGTTACCTAAATAATCCACTATTCATTATTTCACTAAAATGTAAATACTATTAATGGGGAATGCCAATAATGTGGCAGAATAGGAAGTCTCAGAACTCCCTTCTCTGTAGAAACAATGACAGAGGAACACTATGCTTTCATAAAAGCCTTTCAAATAGCTCCGGAAACAAGTTGTAAAGTCAAAGCAATCCAGGAAAGCCCAAAGCGCATATAGAGGGTTAAGAAAATATGTCGCCTTTCAATTCTCCTCTAAACCAATAGAGCTGGCCAACAAAAGGAAATGCATGATGTGTGACTATTCCCTTAGGAGGAGAAGAGAAGAGTGACACAAGCACAAAATACTGTGGCATTTCGGGAGCAGTTTACTCAGAGACAGCTCTTGGTTTCATCTGACTCAGAGGAATGACAGAAATATACCACACCTGGAAAACTGGGTTGGGGAGAAGCCAGGGAGCTCAAAGGCTGGAGCAGCACCAGAGAACCCTAAGTTCTGCAGTCAGACACCTAAGGGAGGAGGAGGCCACGGGACTCCAAAGCAAACCCACAGTCCTTTCTGGAGATTACACTACACGGCTGGAGTAAAAGCATCTCCATGAAAGATTTAAGAGGTTTGCAGATTTTCCGAGCAATTGATGTGTGTAGGTTTCTCCTCATAGAAAATTGGTCCAAAAGCTTTGGAAAGATGTTTTCTTAACATCTATTAACATTGCAAAATTGCAATGATGACAAAAAAAATTACATGAAGAAATGGATCAAAGGAAAAAAATATTGAAAGAAAGTCTAAAAGCTTATGCTAGACAAACTGGACCAATATAGGCATTATGTGTATCACAGGATATCAGAAAGAGAATTGGAAATAGAGTTTATTTGAAGAAAAAGTTCAAAACTTTTCAAAATTTGAGAAGGAAACACATACCTAAATTCAAGAAGAGCTATAACTAATGTGAATATAAAATCTCTATCCTTGAGACAAAGCATAATCACAGGCTCAAATTTAAGAGACAAAGGATTTTAAATGCAGATGTGGTTAACTGTCTCCTCATATGGGGCTTCCATAAGATTTTAAGCAGAGTTTTCAGAAGAAACATTCACTTCCAACATTGCAAGTGCTGAAAGGAAAACACAAAGCAACCAAACAAATAATCAAAAAAAGTTTAAGAAGTTGCAATTAAGAATAGAACTCCTTAAAATTTAAAGTAAAATTTGTTCTATTTTACTACCCCCTTCTCCAACAATCACTACTGTCCTGTCTTTTGCTTGCTTTGCTGCCTTCTGCCCACCATGAACTGTTTTCCTCTGCCACGCCTGTCTGCCATGCCACTCTGCCTTGGAGGCAGCTGTCTCTGGACTGAAACCTCTGCCAACTGTGAGCTAAATAAACCTGTCCTCGCTTAAATTTGGGTGTTGGGTATTGTGTCTCAGCAATGAGAGTAGAGTAACTATGACAGCTGCTATTCTGTGACAGGAAAGCCCAAAAGCAGGCTGGCCTCAACCAGAAGTAAATTATGTTTCTCGTTTTATGAGCTAGATTGACTTAAGTCCCACAGACACAACTGAAAAACAAAGAAATTATAATACACATTAAATATTCTCCAATTATTTAACTAACTTATAATAGCAGTACATTCACTCCACATATTTTTTAAACTATAAATTTAGGCAAGACTTCTAGAATAGGAATTGAGTGAATAGTAAAAAGAATTTTCACCTTCTAAAATTTAAATAAGATTCATTTCCAAAAATATTATAATTTTATGGTTCTTTACTGTTATGCTGGATAGTGAGGCTGTGATCTTCATACCACAGATTTAAGCTTTATTATTCCATCGTTAAAACACAGGTAAGTATTTTAACAATATGGCTCACTTTGTTATTCATGTTCAGATGTCTTTGTTGTATTTAGCTAAGCATTCTCATGCTCACTCATTTATATAAACTCACTAAATTACAGTTATGTTAATGTTAGTTTTATACTTTAATCCTAAAATTATTTTATAATTTACCACACTCTGAGGATTTGCTTTACTTCACAGAGGAATAGAACAGAGCTATGTATCTCAGTAAAATTTTACAGAGTTATTCAAGCACTTGACATCCTTTTATATTTTATATAATCCTCTTATCTCTTCAACTAAATGTTATATAAGGCTACTGGTATTTGGAATTTTTACTGTGTCTTTTACTCATTAAACACATGTCATTTCTAACAATTATTTTATTTTTAATATGTACTTTTATTTCATAAAAATGTTGGCTATTAGAAAAAACAGAAGCACTGACAGGTCCCTCATAAGACTTTCAATAAGGGAGAGGAATTTTCAACTAGAAGAAACTTATTCCTTTTAATTCTGAGCTTTCTCAGCAAGGGGACGTCAGTTACCCTGACTGGAGAATTGTTCTAAGGATTAAATTAGATAACTTGTAAAACACGTTTTGTGTGTTGTCTGACAAAAAGAATTCCTTACCTTTACGTGAGATCTTCTTCTATTCCTATCCTAAAGGTAACTGAAAAGAAAAGGAACAAAAGTAAATTCATTGTTACAAAGAAATTTCTGGCAGAAGTGAAAATGATAGGCAGAGCTGTCAAAGGTAAGTGTCACAAAGATGATTTAGCACATTGTTAGTAATAGTGTTAAAATAGCTACAATTGACTGCGTGCAAAGCATGTTACTGAACTGTTTACCAATAGCACATAAAACTTCTCAAGGAGCTGTGCAAGAAAGGCAATTTACTACCAATTGAATCATGACAACCTCGATAGTCACACTTAAAATAATAGAGGATCAATGATGCTATCAGAGATTAAACTTAAGTCAATCTAATTCTACACTGTTTCTGAAATATGATGAAAAAGACCATGAGAATAGCATGACACTGAGGATAAGATGGAAGTTATTGCTAATTTTGTAGAATACTTCCTATGTATGTCACCTATTTTCAAACACTATTCAAAGAGAACAAAAAAGCTCTAAGATAGAGACCATTTCATTGCTACTTTTTACATGAGTAAATAAAGGGTTAGAAAATAAATAAATCACTTCAGCTACCAGAGTATGTGATTCAAACCTAGATAATTTCATGAGAGGGTCCATATTTATTTTTTTTCTTTTTGAAACACAATATGCGTGTTTTCCCCTGTATCATTTATGTATTTTTAATATTAAATTCTCTTCAGTAAATTATTACTATTTCTAGAAATATCCATAGGTGTATAGGTGATATACACATAGATACATTTTCTAAAGTCTTTGATGATATTTTTCTTATTATATCCTTACTATTTTCCAACTCAAAATCTCAGTACCCTTCCAAATTAGGTTTGATAAACCATATTTATGACTCAGCTAATCATTTATTGAAGAATGGTGGTTGAACCATGCTTACTATTTACGACATACAACAAATGAGAGCTAGTTATGCACACAAATACTGTTAAAGTAACACAAATTTTTTCAGTAGCGTGAGAACTATATCAAAACAAGCAACTGTATTAAGCTGCACAATGTGATAATCCAGTTTAAATCAAATATTAATTTATTTTATTGGCTAAAAACTGAACTTTATTTATTTATTTATTTATTTATTTATTTTTGTCTGGTACCAGGGATCAAACTCACAATCTTGCGCTTACCAAGCAGGAGCTTATGCCGCTGAGCTAACTCCGAGGCCCCCTAACGTGAACTTTAATAGTTGAGGTAGTTTTAGAAAATATATGTTTATCACGTAAAGATGTTAACATATTATAAATTCATAAATATTATCTTATTATAGATTCTTAAAAAAGGAATAATCTTTGTTCTTATTTAAAAGAATCTAAGAATATATTAGACATCTGATTTTTGATATGTACTGTTTTTAAATATGGCAGACAGACTGTATGGTAGAGAATGAGTATCAGCCAATAAACTTGGCACACATAGATATTTTATACTTGACTTCTAATAACAATGGCATTCATTTATTAAGAAAAGTAACTGTGTCTTAATTTTCAGCTGTAAAGTATTAAAGGACTTATAGTATGTCTTCAAAAATCTACTGTGCTTTAAATAAGAACATTAACAGAAATGAAAATTTCTCTGAGTGTAAAAATGATTATAAAACAGTACTTTCTGCTCCTATTAATATGAAAAATTAGCTCACATAAATAGAATTCCATGAAAATTTGGAAATAAAAAATCAATATTGATATTATTTATCTGGCTGATGGAAGTTCTTTCAGTTTCAATACTATTCCTCTTCCTTTTGTCATATGCTCTAGATTTTTTTCTATTTTCTGAAATGGACATCTATTTTTTAAAATCTGAAATTATATTATTTATGTATTTATCTATTAAAGCTGTCATTCTAGTTTCATTTCTACCATTGCAGTGGGCATCTATTTTTTATATGTAGGAGAGAAATATACTTTTTCTGTGGGTAAAGAGAGACATATAATAGTCAAAAAACTGATACTGTTTGGTTGAGAATGAAAATCAATCATAGAATGAGACAAGAGAAAAACTTCCTTGGAGTTTAGTTTCATTGGTTCATTTTGTCTTTTGTTTTGAGCATCTTCCTAACTCATGTAAAAAACCTATAGATCTGCGGTGGACCTTCCTTTCAGGGTTTCAGCTGCCTTTTAGGATTCAAGTCCATTCTGTGTCCTGATACATTCTGTGCAGCTGGTGTCAGTTCCCCTGTTACCAGGGACATAGCACAGAAAATTGGCAGGATAGCTCCCCGCTGAAATCCTTCCTACTGGTAATTGATTTAAGAAATTTATTTCCTGATAGCCATGAGAGCCTTTATGAGCTAAGGCTCCTTGTTAATATAAAATTAACACTAAAACATGGAGGGAAAATAATAAGGAACTAATTGGGGTAAAGAGATTAATGCTCCAAAGAGAAAAGTGCACCCTTTTACACTTTGAATAGCAGTCTATGAGAGCCCTCGTTTCCTGGCATCCTTGCCAATGTTGACTATTTGAGTTCTTGAAAAATGATTATCAGCTGGCACGGTAGCATACATCTGTAATCCCAACACCGAAGGAGGCTGTAGTAGGAAGATCACAAGTTCAAATCTCACCTGGGCAACTTTGTGAAACCCTTTCTCAAAATATAACATAAAAAGGACTGAGGATATAGCTCAGCAGTAGACACCATGGATTTACTCCTCAGTACTACAAAAGATACGATATATAAAATATAAACACGCTGTATAGTGATCAACCTAACATCCCACTACATGGGCAATGGAGTTGAGAAAAATTAATAGTTCTCTATTATGTGAATGTAAGTACTCTTAACTGAGTATGCATTTCTTTTTCCATTTGAGACATATAAATACAATTTCCCTATAGTACTGTAATTTCAAGCAGCATATGTGAGAATATGAGGTCATTTTTATTTTTGGACATTCTAATTCCTTTTAGATCATCGCTGATTCTGCTGAAATGTAAGTATTTACATGAGAAGCCAAAGATAAACTACCTTATCATCCAATATGTAAGAGTGAAAGTAAATACATAGCTGATGTGAAATAATAATGGCACTTCCTGCCTGCTAACAATCTGGAATTTATAACATTTGATGCTTTAAATAGTAGTTTTTATCAAACACATACCAGAAATGACAAAAGCAATTAAAACTTTTTTCTTCTCATAAAAAATGTGCAAAATATGTAAAGCATTGAAAATCAGATTTCCAGTATTCTGCAAATACTTTCGCCAGGTACCTCCTTATTTTCTCTCTATGTTTTAGAAAGAAGAAATTCACATGATCTTCCCAAAGAATACATAAAAAGCCTTTGAGAAAACCCAACAGTTATTTGTGTTGAAAAACTGATGAAAATTCCTACAGAACTGTCTTACCTCACCCTAAAAACAGACATGAATGAAAAACCCAGTGTTACATATACAAAGTGGGAAAAAAAAAACCTGAAAGAACTCCTTTTAAGTTAGAAACATCATTAGGATGTCCCCTCTTTTCACTTGGTTTATTATAGCATTTCAAACTTAAACCAGAGCAGTGAAGATAAAGAAAGAAACAAAAAAAGATATTGATAAGAGTCAAAATATCCTTCTCTTTAGATGTCATGGTCTTTTATATCTAAAGCCTCAAACTTTCCACCAAAAGACTTATAGAATAAACAAATTCAGCAAAGTGCCAGATTAAAATATTAACAGATACAAATTCCGGGACTCCTGTACACTGACTATTAAATTCATCAAGAAAGCAATTGGAAAAATAAGCCCATTCATGGTAGTTTCAAAGAAATAATTTAGCATTAACCTCACCAAGGAAGTGTAAGGAACCCATAATAAATATACAGTACTATGAAAAATTGAAGGAGACCTGGAAAATATCATTCTTGAGAAAAAGACCAAAAACATGCTGGAGAAAAAATAGCCTCTTCAATAAATGATACTGGGACAATTGGCTATCCAAACACAGAAGAATAAATTAGACCTAGATCATTCTCCTTGTATTAAAATCAAATCAGAATGGAACAAAGACAAAGAAAAACAGAAACACTAAATATGCACAAAAATAAAATAGGTAAAATTCTTAAAGTCAAAAACAGAGGAAAAGACTGCCTGAAGAGAACCCAAATTTTGTAAGAACAACAAAAACCAACAAATGGAATTAAATCAAACCAAAAATTTTCTGCACAATAAAGGAAACTGCAGACAAAAGACAAAACTTTAGAACTGGAAAAATTTTTTGGTCAGGTACAACTTGAACAATGGACTAATATTTAGAGTATATAAATAAAAGTTCAGAGACCCCAAATAAAAGATTTAATCAATTAATGGGCAATTGGTGCAATTAGACACTTCTCAGAGGAGGTGCAGATGGTCTGTAAGGACATGAGAATGCAGAGCATCTTTCCTCATGAAAAATGCAAATACAAGCTTCACAGAGATAACATCTCAGTGCATCAAATAGGGCTATCATTAAAGGCTCAAAAAATAGCAGATGCTGACGCTGTGGGGGGGAAGGAATGCTTTTACATTGGTGCTGGGAATGTAAACTAGTACAGCTACCATGGAAATCAGTATGGAGACTTCTCATAAAAACCCGAACACTGGACATTCCATCTCACTCAGCTATAACCATTTTAGGGACCCTCTCAAGAGAATTAAGCTCGTCCTACCGTGGCAATACCTGCATAAACACGTTTGTAGCAACACACTCCACAATAAACTCAATTATAAAACTGGCCTATTTGACCAACAACTGATGAATGAATAAAGAAAATCTGGTGAATATATACACAGTATAGTACCCCTCAGCCACAAGGAAAAATAAATTTGACTTATTCTAGGAAGATGAATTTATCTGGAGCCCTTATGATAAGTGATATAAATTAGACACAGAAACATAAATATTGCATGGTTTCTCTCTTATGAAAATATCCAAAGCATAAATAATTTGAAGAGCAAAATAAGAGAAAGATGCCAGGAATCAGGGAGGCAGAACGTGTGGAGATGGGGAGGAGATACGGAGAGAAGGAAGGGAACAGCGCCATAGGAGAGGGGAGTGGAAGAAAAAGTGATCAGGATATGATACATAAACGCATCATATCCTAGGGAGAGATGCAAGAACGCAAATATCCTAGGGAGAGATGCAACCCTCGAGAGGGTTAGAATAGGGACATGGACCTTTTTATACAGTAGGAGAAAATCAGCCTCTGTGACTAGAAAAACAGACAGTTCTGTGGTTGTACTTCTGAAGAGATAACCCAGGGCCAGTTCACAAAACCGCTCCATGCACCCGGTGTAGTTGGAACCTCCTAAACTGCTACCCCATATTCAGCGGTTTTCCAGCTCTGGAGACCCCACTCCTCTGAGTGGCTTAGTTGAAATAACTTATAAGGGGCAAGTATGACATAGTGATGATTAAATACATAAACACGGTGCTACCAGTACCTGACCCTTGGGCAATGAGAGAGAGAGAATACTGTTAAATACAGCACCATGTTCTGTGACAAATATCCTATAAATGATTAATATATATTCTTTTTCAGAATTACCACAGGGTCACCACTGGGCTCTATTTTACCTTTAATTGATAATTCATTTCTCAGTAAGAAATTGGACAACTCAGGTATTGTTAAGATAGTAAGAAAAATGAAGAAATGGAAATTAACACTAAGTTTTATGTTTCCATATTTTTGGTCATACGCTTATGCTTTAAATGCACAAAATTAAAAACCTTAAATGTGCTTATTAACTTCATGTGTGGAAAGAGAAAAAGCTTAGTGAAAGGAGAATTTTAAGAAAATATTTTGGACTTCAAATCCAGATTGTATGGCCCCGGTTCACTCCAATGTCTGCATTCTCCACTCTATTTTAGTCATCAATGATTCATGCAAGAGAAATGTATGTATCACGATGAGCAGTGGAAACACTGCGAAGGAATATATGAGAGGACATAGATCAAATTTACTGAGAGATAAAGATGAAAACCTCTGCAGGAGGTTGTTTGCTGTCGGCGGTGGAGCCAGTTCTGACCATATTACTCTTCACAGACTCTACAGGTATTTGCAGCTGCACCGTGAAAGTCTGTAACTTGCAGCTCCTCTGTGCTCCACAACTGTGACAATTGCTGCTGACGAGGTCACCATGCTCCTTTTCCAGATGAGGCGACTTCACTAATTTCCATTAGCAGATTCCTCTAAAAAAACGTTATGTAAGTTAAAAAAAATCCACTAACATATGCATAATGTGTGCAGTGTAAATAGGGAAACTTCATAGTATTAGCATCCTACTATTGGTAGTTTTGCTTCAGCAATGCAGCAGTTAACTGGAGACTTTTTGCTTTTAATAAAATGGAGTGGAAACTACAGCGGAGTCTCGCCAATTGGGACGTGTGAGCTTGCTCCAGGTGCAGGACAGAGGACTCCTTAGAGTCCCAGCTGAGTAAACCATCCTGAAGGATCAGCTAATTTGCATTACAATTCGAGGGATTATAGGTTCTGTAGGAGCACTGATTAAACCCATCACTCCTATCCCAAATAAGACATTTTAATGGAATGTGATTGCCACCAGTCATCCTGAGGAAGTGGCTATGTCATTTCCCCCTCGATAAATAGTTCAAGGAGCTGGTTTGTCAGTGCACTTGACTCTCTCCTGAGAAGCAGTAATTTCACTTTTCAAAATTCTCAGAGAGAATTCAAACTAAGAGGTCAGAAAAATTAGCTAAGATAATGTTTATTTTTCATTTGCAAAAAAAATTGTCCGTAAGTTTAAAAGTAAACTATTTAAAAATTCCGCTTGGCATCTAAGCTTTGGGATTCCAAAGCTTTTATAATTGCAATATAAAATAAAAGAATTTAGCACATAGGAATGAAGAAGGAATTCCTCTGATAACTACAAATTTCCAAAAGGTATATAGATAGATAGATAGATAGATAGATATGTAAAGTGATAAGTGAAATTTGTGAACTGTTTGACATTTATTTACATAATTTATTTAAAAGACCGTAATAAAATAGTCCTAGGAACTGATTAGTGCCTCTAAAAACTTGACTAGCTCTATATGGTGGTGCTTGCCTGTAATCCCAGCACTCCAGAGGCTGAGGCAGGAGGACCTCAGCAAGCTAAAAGCCAGACCAGGCTATGGAGTAAGTTCAAGGCTACCCTGAACTACACAGTAAGATTCTTTCTCTAAAAAAGCAAATTAATTAATTAAATTAAAGAAACTTGATTAATCCAATTACTTCACATGAGGTAAGTCAATGACTTAAGTAGGAAAATTTTTAAAATGAAAATTAATTTAGGTTATAATTAGTCCGGGGGAAAGCCGTACATTCCAAGTGTAAGAATAAAATAATAAATAAATGATTAAATTTAACAAGAGGTTCTTTTAAACTTCTACTTAGTATAAATGTAAATACAAAAGTCATGCTGTTAATACACCTTTTAA
>PVJX010018061.1:0-37153 GCA_004027295.1 Dolichotis patagonum
TCTTTCTTCTCTTATACAAGGAGACTTTGAAGTAAAAAACCCAAAATAAGAGGTAACAAAGATAGCGACCCTTCTTAGACTTCCCTGAAATCTTGCTAACTACCTGAGATTTTTCCACAAAACATGGATTGAGTAAAAAAAATTTCTTTATATTGACAGACACTTTGACTTAAGCTGACTTCTACAGTTGTAATTACATAAGTTAATTTTTGTGAGTTCATGTTTATCTTTATTAGTCTAGTAAATAATCTTTTCTATATTTTTAAATGGCAATTTTTCTTTATAATTACCTGGCTTATTCTTTTAAGATGCAACAGTCTGTATTATTTCTACCCTTTTTTTCTGGTTTGCTTTTTTTCTCTAAATGAAAAAACATAAATAAAGTATACCTAAATGTCAATACTAAAACATTGTAAACTTATAAAAAAAAGAAAGAGAAGAAGAAAAAGAAAAAGGAAAAAGAAAAAAAGAAAGAGAAAATGAAAAAAAAGAAAAAGAAATGCAGCAGTCCAGAATGGTAGTGCACACTTGTAATCCCAGCACTTGGATGGCTGAGACAAGGATTGCTGTGAGATTGAAGCCAGACCAAACTACCTACTGAGATCCTATCTCAGAAACAAAAACAAAAATACAACAACAACAACAACAACAACAACAGCAGATCAAAAAACTGAAACATAAAAAGGTGCAATATCATTACTTTTGCAGATGCAATATATTGTTTCTGATTTTGGACAGGTGATCATGTTTCCCATTTTGTTCAAGATGAACTTGATTTACCTATGTTATACTGGAAAACACAGTATAACCCTACTTTAAACAATAAATTATACAATTATTTTATCTTTTTTCACTTTGACTCTTGTTTATTATTTTGGAAGTATTTTTAACAAAAGTTCATCCTCACCTTCAATTTTTAAAATTCACAATAATGCCACTCTATTATATAAAAAATATAAATTTGCCACTCATTGTAATTTTACAAAAATATGACAATCACACTTCTATGACTGACTGTAAAGGAGATATGGAAAAGTTTATCTGTATGTTCATCTACTAGAAAGAACACTATACCTGAATGAGTAAAGCATGAATTTTGCTTTTGTATGTCTAGGTTTAAATCTCAACTTTAGTAATAGTTGGGAATTACAAATTCTACTTTTGAACTCCTATTTTTTGACTCTCTATTTGTTATTAACACAAAAACACTCCAATCCAATGAGTTTTAAAAAGTCAATGTAAAGGTAAATGTAGTTAGCACTATTCTGAGCCTCTAATCAGTAGTTATTTTAATGCTTTATTATCTTCTTTCTAAAAAACCCTCTTTACTACAAATAGATAATAAATGAGTTAAATTTGTTTCCAACAAAAATAAATGAACTTCCAAAATTGAATGAACCAGAAACTTACTTACTATTTTAAGTAATAAAAGTAATTCTTGTATTAAATTCTCTAGTAAGTTCCATATTGAAGTACAAGTAACTGAGAAGTAATACATTTGAAAATTTCAGAAATAGAAGTAAAATCTTTATATTTAGTTTCAAATAAAAATTTAGTTTTCTACATATAATTCAATGTTCATTTAAGAGCATTTTTTTCTTTTTTAAAACAAATTTAAACTTAATCTGAGTCTATAGTTCTCAAAGTCTTTTTCTCTGCTTCAGAAATCATTTTCTGAATTTTGAAAAAAAATCATTCTCAATTCAGAAATCTTCATATGTCATTTTTTGATTGTCCAATTTTAAAAGAAATTAAGGATTTTTTATTTTCAAGAGAAGTAATTATGAGAAATGTTTTCCTCCTTTTAAGGGTACTCTGAATCAGGAACAACAATAGCATGAGAGAGTGACATTATACAAATACATACGTATCTAAATATATATATATAATCTTTGTAATCTTTATATATATATACATATATATACATATATATATATATATATATATATATATATATATATATATATATATAATTTAGTTTATTGTACTACAGTGAGGTGCATTCACACCTTAATTGTATGGCAGAGGCAAATGGGCAATAGCCTGTAGGCAGGGATGGCAGAATGGAATCTCAGCTGGAGCCTCACAGAAACTCCTGTACACACCCCGGCTTGGACCACCATGCCGCAGCTGTGCCCCAGCATGCTCCTCTTGCTCACTGGCCAGGAGGAAAACCACTGTACCACCCTAGCTTGGACCACTCTACCACACCTGGGCATAGCATGCTCTTTCCATGCACTGGCCCAGGGAATGACCACACCCACCCAGGTTGGCCCACTGCCCTTGGTTACCTTCCCCATCTACTAGACCAAGTGCTTCTGTGAATGTTTGGCTCCCACTCTCCCTCCCAGAACCTTGAACTGCAGTGCTGTTTTGATTGGACACTAAGTGGCCCCTTACTCAGAAGGAGGACATTGGCAGGTTCCAGTCACTATTTGCCCAACAATCAGAGAGACATCAATCACACAGTAGGGTTCTACAAGACACACTGCCTACAGTTGTGACTACTGGGATTGAATAATCAGATCTTGACCCACAGGGTGAAAATGACAAAATGAAAACCAAAATGCAATCTCAAACATCTAGTCCATCAGGAGCAAGAACAGGTGACAGTGAAATAGAGGACTTTAAAGTCATATACCAGAAATCTCTGAAAAGTTAGCAAATGAAATAAAGAAACAAATCCATGAGGCTATAGAGAAAATCAAATTAGAAACAATTTCTCACATAAAGACAGAAATAACAACCTTAGTAAAGGAGTTGCTCAGCATAGCTAGAGAAGAAATAGATAAAAAAATTATAGGAGCATGGGAAATTGATTGAAACTTTGAGTGAACAATGTAGAAAACAAGCAGAATCCATGACAAATTCAAAGAGATTTTCACGAAACAAAAAATTCTATTGAAAGCTTGCAAAATTGTTTAAATGAAGCTGCAGGTAGAACTACAGAACTTGAAGACAGGATCAGAGATAGAGATCATGAAAGGTTTATAAAAACAACAAAGCAACATAAAATGACAATCAAGAAGCTTCAAGATGATGCCAAGAGAAACAATATATAGTTAACAGGCATCAGTGAAGATGCAGGAGTCAAGAGAAATGACATAGGTAAACTATTCACAGAAGTAATAGGATAACATTTCCCAAACATGGGGAAACACTCTGATATACAAATAAGTGAGGCATATAGAATGCCAAACAGTCACAACCAACACAAATCTACACCCAGACATATAATAATTGAGATTTCATAAAAACAGAATACTAAGAGCTGTTAGAGAAAAGACACAAATCACCTATCAAGGAAAGTTTATTAGAATCACGGCAGACTTCTCAGCAGAAACATTCTTGTTAAGGCGAGCTTGGAGTGAAGTATTTCAAGCCCTAAAAGGAAACAACTTTCAACCCAGACTGATATACCCAGCAAAACTGTCTTTCAAATTTAATGGAGAAACAAGATATTTCTATGACAATAACTGTAGAAATTCATATCTAGCAAACCAACCTTAGAAAGAGTGCTGAAGGACATCCTAGATAGAGATAAAAATGACCACAATCTCCAGAGCAACAACAGAAAGAAACCACAGGTCTGGACAAGAAATTAAACAAGGGAGGGAAGCAGGAAACCAACCACAGGAACATAATATGGCAAAGTGAAGTCAATACATATCAGTAATAACCATCAATGTAAATGGCTTAATTCACTGGTCAGAAGAAGCAGGTTGACATAATGGATCAAGAAACAGGATCCCACAATATGCTGTATCTAAGAAACACATTTGACTCAAATGGAAACTCATAGATTAAAAGTCAAAGGACAGAAAACAGCATTCCATACTACAGCAACACAGAAAAAAGCAGGGGTAGTTATTCTGTTTGCAAACAAAGTGAACTTCAAACTTAAAATGATTAAAAAGGATAAAGGAGGCCACTATATACTTGTAAGTGGAAAACTACAAGAGGAAGAACTAACAATTATAAATATATATGCACCAAATACAGGAGCACCCAACTATATACGACAAATGCTAATAGGCATGAAAAACCAAATACACAAGAACACACATGTAATAGGAGACCTTAACACCCTACTGTCACAAAGAGATAGATCAACTAGACAAAAAGTCAGCAAAGAAATAACAGAACTGAATCACACCTGTGAACAAATGGACTTAGTGGATGTTTACAGAGTGTTCCACCCACCCACATCAGAATATACATTCTTCTCAGCCAAACATGGGACATTCTCCAAAATAGGCCATATATTATCCCATAAAACATTCTTAAGTAAATGCAAAGGGGATGAAATTATCCCATGCATAATATCTGATCATAGTCACTAAAATTGGAAATCAATGGCAAAAAACAGGAAAACCTGTCTAAATAAATGGAAATTAAATAACAACCTTCTGAACAACCAGTGGGTAACAGATGAATTAAAGAAGAAACAAAACAATACCTAAAATATAATGAAAATGCAGACACATCATACTGTAACCTATGGGACTCAATGAAAGCAGTCTTAAGAAGGAAATATATAGCAAGAAACAGTCACATCAAGAAAATGGAATGAGCACAAATAAAAACCTAATGCTACATCTCAAGCTTTTAGAAGAGGAAGAGCAAGCCAAACCCAAAGCTTATATCAGAGAAAAAATTGTGAAAATTAGAGCAGAGATCAATGCAATTGAAACTAAAAAAATACAAAGGATGAATAAACCAAAGAGCTGGTTTTTTGAGAGGATAAACAAAATTGATAAACCTCTAGTCAACCTTATCGAGAAAAAGAAAGAAAAAAAAACTCAAATCCACCCAATAAGTACTGAAAAGAAGGAAATTACTACAGATCACATGGAAATTCAAAAGATCATGAACACCTACTTGAAAAATCTCTATTCACACAGAGTAGAAAACACAGAGGAAATGGACATATTTCTAGAAACCTGTGAACTACCGAAGCTCAATCAAGAAGATATAACAATTTTGAATAACCCAGTATCAGCTATTGAAATTGAAAATGTGATTATAAACTTACCAACAAAAAAAAGCCCAGGTCCTGACAGATTCACGACTGAATTCTGTAAGAAATTTAGGGAAGATTTAACACCAATATTTCTTAAACCCTTCAATGAAATTGAAAAGAAGTCAATCTTTTCTAAATCATTCCTAGAGGCAAGTATTACTCTGATACCAAAACTAGAGAAAAACCCAACAAAAAGGAGAACTATAGGCCAATCTCACTAAAGAACATTGATGCAAAGATTCTCAATAAAATATTGGCAAATAGAATGCAGTAAATCACCAAGAAGATTATACACCATAACCAAATGGAATTTATTCCAGGAATTCAAGCATGGTTCAACATACACAAATCAATAAATGTAATATACCATATCAACAGAGCCAAAAATAAAAATGACATGATCGTTTCAATAGATGCAGAAAAAGCTTTTGATAAAATCCAACACCTGTTCATGATAAAAACTCTATAAAAATTGGAATATATGGTATGGTCCTCAATCTCATAAAGACCATTTATGACAAACCAAAAGCCAACATTATGCTAAATGGACAAAAACTGAAAGCCTTCACTCTAAAATCAAGAATGAGACAAGGGTGTCCACCATCACCACTCCTATTCAATATATTTCTAGAAATATTACCCAGAGCAATGAGACAAGAGAGAGAAATGAAAGGAATAAACATAGAAAAGGAAGAAGTTAAATTATCACTGTTTGCAGATGACATGATACTCTACATAGAACACCCCAAAAACTCCATTAAAAGACTACTAGAAGTAATAAATTCTGCAGTGTAGCTGGATACAAAAGTCAATGCTCAAAAATTAATAGCATTACTGTACACAAACAAAAAACTCCCTGAGAGAGAAATTATGGAAATATCACCTTTCACATAGCATCTACAGAAATGAAATACTTATGAGTCAACACAACCAACAATGTAAAGACCTATATGCTGGAAATTATTCAACTCTAAAAAAGAATATTGAAGAGAATATTAGAAAATGGAAGGATATTCCTTGTTCTTGTTTAATAAAAACCAACACTGTGAAAATGACCATATTCCCAAAACTGTTATACAGATTCAATACAATCCCAATCAAAATACCATTAACATATCTTAAAGATCTAGGGAAAATATTCCTAAAATTCATTTGGAAACAGAAGAAATCCAGAATAGCAAAGACAATTCTGGGCAACAAAAGCAAAACAGAAGGCATCTCAGTTCCTGCCTCGAAACTATACTACAAAGCCACAGTAATAAAATCATCATGGTACTGGCAAAGAAGTAGAGGATCAATGGAACAGATTACAAGATGCAAACATAACTACAAAGACACTCATCCACCTGACTTGACAAAGGGGCTAAACACTCACTGGAAAAAAGATAGCCTCTTTAATAAATAGAGTTGGAAAAAATTGGCTTTCCAATGCTGAAGACTGAAAATAGATCTATGCCTATCACCATACACTAAAATGGATACACAAAATGGATACACTAAAATGGATACACAAAATGGATACACTAAAATGGATACACAAAATGGATACACTAAAATGGATACACAAAATGGATCAAGGATCTAAATATTAAAACAGAAACACTAAATCTACTGGAGGACAAGGTTGGTAAAAATCTTGGAGACAGGAGTAGGCAGAATATTCAGGAATAAAATGCAAACTGCACAGGAAATACTTCAAAGAATCAGCAACTGGTATCTCATATTATTGAAAAGTTTTTGCACTTCAAAAGAAATCACCAAGAAAGTGAGAAGAAAACCCACAGAATGGGAAAGAATTTTAGGTAGCAATCCCTCAGACCAAGGACTTATATCCAAAACATATAAAGAATTGAAAAATATCAAGTCCACCAAATTCAAAGACCCTCTCCAAAAATGATTATCAGAGATGAACATACAGTTCTAAGATGAAGATATGCAAATGGAAAATAAATATATGAAGAAATGTTCACCATCACTGATCACTTGAGAAATGCAAATTAAAACAGCATTAAGGTATCATCTCACCCCACCCTGGAAAGAATGGTTGCCATCATGAAATCAATTGATAACAAATGTTGATAAGGATGCAGGGTAAAAGGAACACTGCTCCACTGTTGGTGGGAGTGCAGACTGGTGCAATGACTGTGGAAATCAGTATGCAGATTCCTCAAAAAACTAGCATTGGAAGTTTCATTCAATTCATCTATTTCCCTCCTGGGTATTTTCCCAGAAAAGTTGAAAAGGTCATGTCACAGTGATATATGTGCACCCATGTTCATAGCAGCACAATTTTTGGTTGTGCTGGAAACAACCAAGATGCCCATCAACTGCAGAGTGGATGAAAAAGATGTGGTATTTTTATACGATGGAATACTACTCTGCTATAAAAAGGATGATTTTGAGGCATTCATAGGTAAATGGAGGCAACTTGAGAATATACTCATTAGTGAAATAAAAAAGACTTACATGAGCAAATATCACATTGTCTCTCTAGTGTAAAAAATAATAAAAAGTGACAAAGTAATGAGTACAATAGACATTGTACAAGTGAAAGGGAAGGAAAGTGCTCTAAAGGATATAATGGTATGTATAGCGTGTTAGATAGATGACCATATTGCTAAATTTCTGTTGGATCATTGAACAGAAGTGTTTGCACTGTCAATGTTTGAGTGTCTAACCACTTTCTATGCTTTGATTTTGTAACTTTAACAACTATTTTAAAGATGACAGCATGTAACGTGTCAACTAGCAATTTTATAATGCTAATTTCTTTGAATTCTGTATTATTTTACCTTTTTTTCTATATATTTTTCTTTTCTTTCTTTCTTTAAATAAAAAAAGCTAATTTGGCACATTTGCCATCTGCTCAGACTCCATGGGTATCCCCACTCTGTACGTTAGCTTGTATTCTTCCAACTCTTCTCAAATGGGTGTCCTTCCTTCGGAATTAAATATGTGTCCTACCAAAAAAAAAAAAAAAAAACTGTACACCCAGAGGTGCATGAATCCAAGCACTTTATGTGAAAATTCCTTCCATAGTGATTGCAGAAGCTGTGCTACTGTTTCATAATTCTTTGCATAGAACATGTTGACATTTGTACTGTGTTCTGAAAACTTTTAATCCTATAATACCCTATACAATCCATACAGCTCTTTTTGATGTGACCACATATAACATTGCTCATTTTTTCAGGAATATTTTTGGAGATAAAATGTGAAGGAATAAGCCCTTTAACTTTGGGGTAAAAATAATAATGATGTTTCAATATTTCAGTTTAAAAATCAATCAAATGGGTTGATAACAGACTCTTTTTACTTTGGGGTATATGTGGGGCTAGGCAGAGACACACACACACACAGACACACAGAGAGAGAGACAGAGAGAGAGAGAGAGACAGAGAGACAGAGACAGAAAGAATCATGAAAATACTTTCCAATCAATAATATTTTAATCTCTTACCTGGGCAATTGCTAATAGTTTCTTGTTTTTAACTTCTTCTTAAAACCTGTACAAAGCAATTAAGCAACCAGTGTTCGTTTTTTTTTTAAACATAAGCTATGCTACTTAAATCTCTGAAATGCTTTCCCATTGGAAATGCAATCCAAGATTCTTTGCAAAATTTCAGTGTCATACTGTATCTAATCTTGCATGTGTCAACATTTCCAATCTCACTATTTTAAACTTTGCTCTGATGTTCTACCTACCCTAGCCTTTTCTCACTTTTTCTTTTTCTTTTCTTTTCTTTTCTTTTCTTTTCTTTTCTTTTCTTTTCTTTTTCTTCTCTTTTCTTTTTCTTCTCTTTTCTTTTCTTTTTTCTTTTCTTTTCTTTTCCTTTCTTTCCTGCCCTTTTCTTTCCTTTCTTTTGCTTTGCTTTCCCTTTTTCTTTCTCTTTCTTTCTTCCTTCCCTCATTCCTTTCTTTTTTCTTCCCTTTCTCCTTCCTTCCTTCCTTCCTTCCTTCCTTCCTTCCTTCCTTCCTTCTTTCTTCTCTCTCTCCTTTTCCTTCTGCCTTGCCTTTTGATTCTCCTCTTTCTTCTCTTCCTCTTCCTTCGCTTTCTCCTCTTCCTCCTCTTCCTCTTCCTTCTGTTCCTCTTCTTCCTTCTAAAGACCTGGATCATCTTATATTTTCAAGTTCACTATTATTCCCTGTGTTTATCTTTCACTAAAGCATAAGATTTCTGAGAGCAAGAAACATGTCTGACTTACCATCTGCCACCCTTCAAGCACCTATCACAGCCAGGCATTAGCAGATGCCAGACAAGTGTGTGTTAAGAGAATCTGCATCTTTTATACACTTAGCTTCTCTCACAAAATGACATAAGAAATGTGAAGAACAAACTATTGTTTTCAAATTACACTATATTCTTAATTTAATTGATCTATTTTTCAAATAGCCCAACCGTGCTCAATGCGTGTTGTCCTGGTATTGTACTGTGGATAAGAGTCCTCATGGCATTGATTTGTATGAGATACATAATACGCTGATTCAAAATGCGGTATTTGTCTTTTTCACACATTAATTGGAACCTCAAAATATAGACAGAAAATTCAGATAACATTTACAGAGGAGATGTAGTGCATAATTAATAGGTGGAAATACTATAACTGAAGGTGTCCATGAGAACATTCTGCACCTTTATTCTTTTTTATAAGAATATGTACAATGAATCTTTAGGGCCAGATCTTACTCAGATTTCACTTTCAGTTTTCAACAAGCTAAGCTAAAGCTGAGAAGGAAAGAAAAATGTTACAAAGAGAATACAGTTGTCATTTCGCCTTTGTCTTAATCTGTGTTTCTAAAGACAAGAGAATACAGAAAAGGTCTTTAGTTCATGCTTTTACTATCTTAATAACTTACTCAGATCAGTAAGACATTGATCACTTAAGTGGAGTCTCATTAAAAGTATTACATTTGGAAAATAAATAGTAATTATACAGCAATACAATGTTACTGAAACTGCATTTAATATTCTTTTCAGGCATTCTGCAAAATCCTTTACTTTTTATTTAATGTTCACAAATATAAGCAAAATAGTATGATTATTTTTATGGTTCAGTTAATAAAAATGGAGATACAGATAGGTTAAAAGAAATTCCCAAGCTGAAATATCTTTTGTATAAAACTCATCTGTTGAATATAACATGCATTTTTATGAATTATAAGTACTTTTAACAGGCAATTTATGAATATTAAGTAACTTACAATTACATTATGGATAGGTAATAATGATAATCCTTCATGCTTAATGATTACAATTCATTTTATAAGTACATATAAAAAACTTTGGTGTCACATGGCTTTTTGGTGCAATGAGAGCTTTTACTATATTAGAATTAGTCTTCATGAGAATTTTGCTGAGGAATTATCTATGGTAGAGTTGATTTTATTATCAACGTATGCAACTTAAGTATGGCTGGTAGTCTTCATGGATCTTAGGATAGAAACCACAAATTCAAAAATAATTTCCAAAGGAAAAAAAAATTTTTTTTGTACCAGGAATCAAACTCAAGATCTCGTGCTTTCCAGACAGACACTGTGCCCTGAGCTATATCCTCAGCTCCAGAAAAATGTTTTAAAGTCTTCCCAGATGCCAAGAGCATCCCCAGTGTTTTAAACCAGTGGATTCAATAGCTATACATACAATGAATTAGGTATGCTGTTAGTGCTCTCCAGGGAGATTACCAGATAATCAGGAAATTAAGGACTCAGTGGGATGTGAGGCTGTTTCCTATGACAGAGATGTTAACACTGAATTTTACTCCAACTGGCATTGCATATTTTCTAGTCTGGATAGCAGGAAGTTGAGACTGGGCAAGTAAATATGTGATAATAAATTTAGAAAAATACGTTTGAAAGCAACTGACTTAGGTAACATTGGCCATTTTTATTTTCATATCCATCCTAATTTTTGTTCATTAAAATACTGAACTGATATTTAAAGTGATTCTGAAATAATGAAGTGAATCTCATGTGCAAGCAGTGTGAAGTAGAATGATAAACAAGAAAGAAGAAACTTAGGTAGCCCAGGCACAGAGAGCCGTCAAATCTTCATTTATGTTCTGCTAGGGGTTTGCTACGTGACCAGTACACATTCACATTTAAACGATTACTACCTTAGGAATTTTGTTAAATGTAGTCTATCATTACTGATTTTATCTTAACCCTTTCAATAGCTTCTACTCATCTGTCATAGTTCAATAAGAAAAAAAATGTGTCAGTGTGACTAAATCCACACCTGTGGTATATAATGCCTGCCACCACATTGAGAGATTATTGAACAGATTGTGTGGATCTCTATCCGAAAACAATGCAAGAGGGTAGGATTCTGATAATTTGTGGTCAAGTCATGCGCATTAATACAATGCTTTCTTTCCACATGTCTTTCTGTGAATGACCCCTATAACAGTACTGAGATGAAGGTTTATTTAATGGACTGACCAGTCATGGAATAGACTGTTCAAAGATATTTCAAACAAACTACAAGAATCCCCCAAGTAGTCCTACCACAAATCCGTTGTTGATCATGGATTCAGCCTTCAGCAGGCAAAGGAAAGGAAATAGAGTTCAAAGCAAGGTGAGGGGGCTCATGTCCAAAAAATTCCATATGCACAGAACTACTTATGGCCTACTCTAACCCATATGGAAGTTCACTGCTTTTACCATTTAGAGTTCCCAAGAGAGCCTGTCTGGAAGAAGAAATAAATCCCAGTCCCCACTAACACCAGATCCTGCTTACTACATGTGGGATATTACTCAGCAGGCACAGCTGCGCTTGCAATTTTATATAAACATCTGAGGCCTTTCCTCAAGCATGAGTCTCTCTTTCTTTTAGAGCACTTTCCTCCCAATTTCAAATTCCCTCCATTTATATGATCTGCAGAAACTGGGCCAAATGTAAATCATGTTAAAGGGTGAAAAGAGATTACATTTGGGCCAAAACCCAGAATTTCACCCACTTGAATCCTTACCACAATCCGCAATACCTCAAATGCAATGTGCCTGAGCTATGTGAACAAAGGGCAAGGCCAGGTGAAGGCACAGTTTTCAGCGTTATATGGCTTTTGCCCTGAATCCCAATGTAACATCACCTCTTTCAGGCAGTTACCAAAAGGATCTGGCCCCAGATTTGTCTCATATGCCAAATGTGTGGGAGCAGATCTCATCACTACTGACTTAGAGTGTAACTTCATAACAAAACTCTCCACCCATTAGGACTGAAGCCAGTGCCATTGCCTTTAACTTTGACAATGACTCAATCTTGGTGGAAGAAGGAGGAAGGTGGCTAGGAGGTCACTGAATTGGTACATACAAAAGGAAAGGCTTTCCATCAAAGATCAGTGTAAAGAAGTCATATGTTGTTTCTATTCCCTTGAAATCTGTGCACAGTTCAGTAGTTCTTTTTGCCTTTTTAATATCTATTCTTTCTTTTTATTAGTAATGGCTTCCTGATTTTCCTAGCACATCCTAAATTAAGTGATTCAAGTAAAGTTAATCCTGCCTCCTTGCATGCAGATGTACAAATGTTTCACACCCAGGCAATCAGGAGTATTTTATCCTTCTAGCTGCAATAATTCAGAAATGACAGTGAAAACTGATGGAGGCCAATGAATTTCAATTAGAGAGCCTTCATTAGCATTCTTAAGAAAGAAGCCATACTTTCAACTAGTTTCTGGAATTTCTGGCAGCCATTTTATCATTGTTAAAGTCTTACTGAGAATAGAACCAATGCAGAGGGAAAATATTACTGTTTTTTTTTAATTTAATGAGGGAATATAGTCTCTTTTTCTCGTTTCTCATCACCTCATATTTATTTATTTCTCAAGCATATTTAGACTATATTTTTGTTACCGTTATCTAAGAGACAGCTGTCAGAGATTTGTTACATGTTATGCTTTCTTAACGAGCTGCCTACTCAGGCTATATGTTAACCACATATGTAGGAAATGCCTTGTATGCTTTTATTCATAGATGCTGGTTTGGCAGGTTGATGGGTTACACTAAATCCAGAGTCTAGTCTCAGTAATTAGTCATTGTGATGAGCTCTCATATATATGGAGCACCAAGATCTTATTACTGTAGTTGATTTGAGGAAATTTACCCCGAACTCATTATTTATTTATCATTTATGCCATTCCTATAAGACTAAAGTTATTTTTGATAGCTACTCTGCCTTTCAGAATCTTCTATGTGACTGTAGAATTTTCTTCATTAATTGATCTTGTTCAGTAAAGACCAGAGGGCATTATTTCCACTAGTGGAAAATATACAGATATTTTGGAGCTCTTTATTAGGCCATTCAATTCAATTCTCTTATTGATTATAGTTTAATTTATTTTACTCTCTAAGAAACTTGGAACTCAAGAGCAGAGCATCAGTGCCCATATTGCTTTTTCTCAAGCCACTGTACTCAGGGTTGAGAAGGCATCTAGCCATTGATAAGTAGAATGTGTGCTTCTGAGATGCTGCATATCCTGGTGAAAAAGGGACCCTTAAAATTGTACTTGTTGGTGAACTGTAATTAAGAACTCCAATTTGTACATGTATCAAGTCTCATTATTTGACTCTCAAGCTGGCAAACTGAAGGGCTTCTGGCGAGCCCTGTTTTCTGAGTAAAATGATCTCTCCAGGCTATGCATGAAGCCATCTGTAACAGCTTAAACTGCTTCCGTAGTCACCAGGAGAAAGTAATGGCAAGAATGGAACAGTTATTGTAAGCCCTTAGACTTCTTCCACCTCCAGGGTATTCTTATTGCCAGGAGGGTTCTTTGTACTCCGTTCTGGTCTGAGCACTCTCTTCTGGCTTTGGTCTGGCACAAATTTTCCCTATATTTTCTCTGTTTTCATTTTATAGAAAAGATTCCCTGTACGCTCCCCAAAATTTACATAGAAAATCAATCCAGGGTGTATAATTTGCTCAGTGGCAAAAATATCTGGAAATGAAGTGTGATTTGTGGTTACGGTCATTCTTTCACATTCTGAAACCCTGATAGATTGGCCATAATCTTCTTATAAATCTACACAAAGCCTTGATTTGTATTTGCAGCCTAAATTTTTAGTTTCCACTCTTTTTGTCCCTGGTAACTTCTTGGGAGATTTTAGACCTTGTCAACTTATAAAAATCACAGAGCAGCATATGACTTTTCCATCCTCCCACATATTCTTTCATATTTTATGCATAAGGCATCACCCCAGCATCACATAGACCCTCATCACAACATAGTGGCACCCTAAGGACTTGTGCTTGGGGACATTTGTGTTCCCTAACAATTTTAACTGTATTTTGTCATGTCATGTTACCACCTATATGGAGAGACAGTAAAGCTGGAAGCATACATTACTTCAAAACTAGTAAGATATGTTTGTCCAATATTATTGTAACAGAAATATAAAAATGTAAAAAATTACAGCACAAGTTTTCTTATCTTCCTGTTAGTTGGTTGCATAGTTTTAAAATTTGTTTTTGTAGAAAATATATATCATAAATTCTAGGATTTTAAAACAATTTTTTTATTATTTTGAAGATAGTGAAATACAACAGAACAAGCCAGAACAAAGCTAAACAAGACAGTGCAGTGAAATTGGTAAAGAAGTTCACAACAGGTCACCGGGATAACAGTAATAGTTACCATAATATATCTTGTTATCTTCACAATAGTTGTTCTTTCAATCAAGTATAGAAAAATCAAAGGAAATACAGAACATTATAGAACTTATCAAAACAGAATATTGAATAGAGCAATACAATTAATCAGAAAAAAGTAAAACAGTGACAACAATATTTGCCTTCAAAGAGATGGTAGAAAGAAATCCCCCCTATTTGCTATATTGCATGTGGTCAACCTCTCCTCAGAGATGCTCAAGAGATGCTCAGACCTCTGGCTCCCATTTGCTAACTGGGGATGGGGGGTTTGGGATGTTTGATTTTCAGCCTGCATGCTGGTAGGCTCATGGCTGCCCACTAGGGAGGCTAGTGGGTTGCTTGGTTTCCTAACGCCATGAGTTTCAACATAGCATGGATCTTGGGAGACCCTGTCTGGTTTTCTCTTCTAGGATTTTAAAATTCCTTTTCTGCAGCAAAATCTGGACTTTGGGACTTTCTCTTTTCTTAGAGTTTTACTGTTTAGATTACATAGCACCCTAAAGTTTTTATATTGTCTTTGGGAAACTTTCTTAAAGCTGCCAAATGTCATCCCATCTCTATCTTTTCATGATGGCTGAATGACTTAAAAGGATAAGATAGGCAAATGTTTCACAAAGACTTTCTTCACTACCTAAAGCACCTGCTATGATATCACCTGGTGATATTTACAGTCAATTTTCTAGAAACATGTTGCTTCAGATACTTGCGGGCTTCCTCTAATTACTCAGAGACTGGAAGATTCCTTAGGGTGCAGGGTGACTAAATCTCACTAGAGTAATACAGCATGCCTCTAATTTATTTTTTCCACATAAATATATTTGTGTGCCCGTGTTAAGAAACTGAGAATCCGAGTAGGTTCATCATAATTTCATCCATACTTTAATCTAGAATATTATCTCATTGTTTCCTTTTAATAGCTCAGCTAGCTCTGAAGAGCTATAGTGTGGACAGTTTATGTTGTTAAAAATAATATATTCTGGTCATCATGAATCGAAATTCATTTTAAGATTTGCTCTTCATACCTGAGTAAACAGTTACATAGACCGCTAAGCAATTTCACGTAAGAATATGTCTAAGAAGATCAAATATATGAAGCTTCTCTGGAAACACAGTTGCTGGAAATTCAGCGCTTCTTATGTGGTGGATGAAGTTGGCCATTACAGTCTTTATAAACACCTCATGAGCAGCATTAGTATTTTGTTGATCAAGGAGCTGAGAGTCAGCAATACTGACATAACTGCACCGCTTTACTATGACGCAGCTTATACTCTCTTGGTTCTTCCAGTCTGTGGGTTTTGTAGGTAAATTTTATCCTCAGAAAAAGTGGTCTGGCTCACCTTTTAAGAGTGCTGGAGGGCCAGGGGTATGGCTCAGTGGCATGGCGCCTACCTGGCAAGCATGAGATCCTGAGTTTGATTTCCAGTTTCAAAATAAATAAAATGAAATAAAAATGAATAAAAAAATAAAAAAGACTGTTTTGAATCATTCATTTTTCCATTCAAAAGTATGCATTGAGTGACTTATATTAGAAAAAAATATGAAAAGTATTCCTCTCCAACCTTGAAACACATCAAAATCATGTATTTTAATATTTGCATCTTTAGATGCAAATACCCAGGATCCAGATCTTCTAAATTAGATTTTTCTATGGCGATAGCAAGTAAATCTGTGCATATTACTTGTAAATTCCCCAAATAATTATGGATCACTAAAATAGTGATCAAAACCAACATAAACATCTCCAGGTAACATAAAAAAATTTTAATTAACATTCTTAAATCATAAACTACATTATTTTACTGCAACTTTTGCACAACTAAATTTGTGCAATATTTAATTTGCAGTAGGGGAATCCTTTATCTGATGGCTTTGGTGTATCAATCAAATCATCTAAAATTATATCAGGAAGAAAGAAAAGCCATTTTACTGATAATTAGATTAATGTTCACCTGAAAAACTCTGTGATTCCTATGTCTTCAAAAGTTACTTAAGAAAAAGAAAGTATTTTCGAAAAAATATTTTCAACGAAAGTTTTATTCTTGGCTTCTAAATACAAAAAATATTTAAATGTATTGAAAAAGTCAAGGTCAGATGTGATATCTATTAAATTTTCTAAAAATTACCTGTGTGTATACACCACATAAGTATAATGAAAAAATTATAAAATAAAAAAATATTATCTAAATAAATGACCATTCAAACAAAATTGGAGAAGATATCTGAGTATTACTGTACAACTACATCACTTCTGGCTATGTCTCAAGTTCTATATCAAGAGATGTAGCCTTTGTCTCAGTGAAGGAACACAGGGCTATAAACTAGTTTATATACAGCAAGTGAGATAGTGTCAACAACCTTCCACTGTGAGGACTCAAAAATCACTTTTCTGCCTCTAGAGATTTGTGTGTGCATATGTAGGGAAGTAAATTGCATTGATAAAGTTATATTTTGTTTCCTTTGTCATATGTTTTAATTCTTACCAACACAATGATTAATTAGCCATAATCACAAATCTTGGATATCAGAAACTGTTTCTTCTGTTTTAATAATTATTATAGTAATTATATCTGAAGATTAGATGAATATTTTAGTCTGCTTAGGATGCTGTACCAAAATACTGACAACTAGGTGGGTTAAACAGGAGATATTCATTTCTTCAATTATAAATGCTGGTGAATCCACAATTATGGTTTCTGAAAATTCAGCTCATGGTGAGGACTCTTTTTCCTGGAGATGGTTTTTCTGTGGATGGTAACAATATCATTGTATTATCACATTGTAGAGCTTGTCGTTCTCTTCCTTTTCTAATCAAGATACCAATCTTGCCATTGGGGCTCCCTCTTGATGAAAAAATTTTAACCTAATAACTTCCCAAAGGCTTCAGCTTCTAGTATCTAATTTCAGCTATTAGAGTTTCAACATACATATTCGGGATAGAGATGCAAACACTCAACTCAAGACAATACTGCTGTGCATTCTCTGTTTTTGCAAGTCCCTTGCTCCTATTGTGATCAGTGAGCCCAGTTCTGTGACATTCTTTGTCACTATCATTTTAGCTTGCAGAAGACAGCCACCACCCATCTTTAGAAGAATGTTGTTTCGTTGCTCCTCACACCAATATATTTCCTACTGTCTTCATGAAGGCAGTCTCCTCAAAACCCTTGAAATAGATATAGTTGATGGTTACAGAATATATTGTACATAATTGATTCTCTTTCAACATCCCATCTACTTGAACCTTTGCATTTCTATAGTACCCCACTCAAGTACCATTATCTCAGCCACCACTGGCTGGAAGTCATTATTGAATCTCGATTTCAATTAACCAAATTATTTTTCACTCAGATTTTATATATTAAGTCCAGAGTTATAATGTATGTGTGGTTTAATTCAAACCAAACTTACCTTATGTTTCAATATATATGATCTATTGTAATCAGAATCCACTTACGTACATATTTTGGAGACTTTCTTTGATAATAACTAGCAATATCTTGTAAGACCTTTGGTATATACACTATCTTTCTCCTGGCTAGTGTAAATGAACATTCCTCTCTTTTTCAGCATATTCTGAGATTTGACTCTTTTCAAGTGATACAATCTGAATAAAAGAGGCCTTCCTCTGGGTACAATAAAAAGTTTTTAAGGAAAAGGAGACAGTTTACTTAGACACTAAGAGGTGCTTGCTTCTGGCATGGGTGGGTTAGATGGATGAGGAGAAAATGTTTCTCTGACTTGTCTATATCTGCCCAAATATTTCCATTCCAAGTGTAAGGGTCACATTCCTTTCTAAATGCTCTTTGGTGCCTTTCCTTGGTATGAAAATTTAAGAATCAGACACTTAATTAACCTTCTAATCTTGCATACCACATAATTATATTTGAGGCTTTACCTTTAGCCATTATTTCTGTCTCCATGCCAGGAACTTCTGAATTTGTTACTTAATGTGGCAAAAGGGACTTTGCAGGTATGATTAAATTAAAGATGCAGAGATGTATAGATTATCCTGCATTATTCAAGTAGGTCAACTACAATTACAAGAATTCTTTCAAGTGAAAGACGAAGGCATAAAGTGCAAAGTCGGAGTTAGAAAGAGATTCGAAATCTTACAGAACCGACTTTCAAAAGGGAAGTGTTAGCTGTGGACCAAGAAATGTTGCCTGCATACTTCTAGAAGGTGGAAGAAGCAAAGAGAGTCTTCTTTCTGACCCACCAAAAGTCCTGTTTGGACATTTTGGTAGCACAGAACTGTTTCATGTTTTGATCTTCAGATCGGTAAAATAAAAATATTTTTGTTGTTTTAACTGCATTTGCCATGATTTGTTTTATCAGCAAAATAAACTAATACTGCCATGCTTTTATTACAGGGATTGTGGCAAACTCAGTATAAAGGCTTTATGCTTTTCTATAGGTATCTCAAGTCGATAAGTGAAAGTCTCTAGGACTTTTTGAAAATTTTTAGTCAGCCAAGTTTCCAGTGCAAGATGACTACCCTCTCCCTTGTGTAATCTTTTCTTCACAACTGTTGCCATAGTGACCAGCAAAACCTTCCCCTCTCTTAGAGATCTATATGAAGTCACTATTGTGATATTTTAAGTTACCATGATACCTGTATACCAGAGATTTCCCATAACCCATTTATTCTGGACAAGAAGGATAATTTTAGGTTCATCAAATAACATGCTCGGTCTTTAAATCCATTTTGAGAATTTTTTTCTTTCCTAAAGTTTTTGCTGATACCAAATAGTGTGCCATTCCAGGATCTGGCAGAAAACATGGTTTACTACAGTTGATTCTAGTGAGTATTTTAAAACAAAAAGCACTGATAGAGTAGACATAGCAGAAAGTTGTCATTGGACTATGGATAAATGAAGCATTTGAGAAAATGATTCTGTAGAACTTGGAGAAGCATGACATATTAAGGATGGGCCACCAACACAGGGGAGTGTGGGATGGGTAACGTCAGATTCTCTTTTTCTTACCCTCTGATCTCTAGTTGGTGCTTGCAATTGGCCAATTTCAGTGAGACTAAGGTTGGTCACTGGCCCCAAAATCCATATTGTATAGAAATCATCTTTGGTAGGCACAAAAAAAGATAATAAAAAATAACAAAAGCATCTGGGCATGGTGGTGCATGCCTGTAATCCTAGCACTTGGGGGGCTGAGGCAGGAGGATCGTCGCAAATTCCAGACCAGCCTGAGCTACAGAGTGAGCCCAAGGCCAGCATAGTGAGATCTTGTCTAAAAAAAAAAAGGACAGAGGGATATATAAAATAGCTATCAGAAATCTGAACAAATTACATAGAATTCTAATAAGAAAAGAAATTAAAATATACACAGATAAAGCTGGTGGCCCTAGAAGATTGTGACTCAAAGAGTATTTGGGCTCTCAGGGACATATAGCTAGGAATCTTTATGCTTTACTCAACAGTATTCAGTATTACTAAAAACCTTAAAAAATTTATAGTTGTCATTTAAGCTTAAGAAAATGTGAAATATGAGGAAAAAATATGAAAAGACTTAAACTGCATAAGAAAATAAATTAACATAATATGTAATTCCATTACCCATGTAAAATACTGATTGACTTTTCTTTTTAGTTACTGACATTTTGATGCATCTTTTAACTGTCTTTTCTCATATGTGTTTTATATTTGTACACATATATAGGGTAAGAATTTATGGACTTTAAAAAAATAATTTATGGACTTTGAAGCTTAATTTATTTTTCAGATTTGAAATATTTTTAGAGAACTTGACTACATGTTGTTCTATGATAGATATGTACATACCTTTCTCTTATGCACATGCATATATTGTATACATTATATATCGGTACATCAATATATAGCTTACTTTAGAATTTTCATTGTGATAAACAATGTTTTAGTAAATGCTTTTGGCATAAATGTTTGTGAATATTTTATTGTCTCCTTAGAGAAAAATCCCAAAATTTATTTTTAATCTTTAAGTTTCCAGTTCCTTGTAATAATTATTGATTGGCATATAGAAACAGGTGTTTGTATCTACTCTTCTACCTATGCGCACTGCCCAAAGTTACCTTAGCCTGCTCCTCCTTTATCCTCTGAGCTCATCATAGTGCTCCTGCTTGCTTTTTTTTTTTTAACCAGGGATTGAACTCAGGACCTTGTGCTTGTCAGGCAGATGCTTATGCTGCTTAGTCAAACCCTCACCCTGCTTCCTGCTTGCTCTTATATCACTAACTGGGATCTAACACCCTATTTGTCTGGTTTCATGACCTGTAGTGGCCTTATATCTCCTGGCTGTGTTCTTTCCCATCCTTTCAGGGGAAAATTGATTTATTTGGAATTTTTTATGTAGCTTCTTTTTTTCAAATAAGAGTGAAAAAAAATTCTGGGCAGTGCTAATAAGAAGAATGTCATATAAACAAATCATGCATCTTCCCAGCCTTAAGTTTTATTTTGTAAAAGCCTTCTGATATTTCTATAATTATGAGACAAGAGACAAAACTATTCTTTTTAATATGTAAGAGCTAATTCATATAAGCATTTCCAAGTGAATACATTTTTTCAGTTCCCTTAAACCATTAAATGCTTTTTTTCTTGACATCGATATTGAAATTTGAAATTATAACTATATATATATAAATGCTTATATATTTATGATACTTAAAGGTTATTCACAACAGCAATAATCTTTCAAATGATAAAAAAAATCAAAGATAGTGGTAATTTTGCAACATGCTAGACCTTGGATTTCAACCTCATTCAAAGTCTAGGTTTTCATTAGTTTTTATTGTTCTCTTTCATATAATCAAACATGACATCAATTGTACTTTCTAGGACTTGACCAATTAGTCACATCCTTACATGTTCTATGGATTCTGTGGTAGCAGAACGATCACTTTCACAGATGGTTCAGCCTTATTAGGGGCCAGAGGGAGATGGAATGCATAGATTTCTACCACGGGGTGGGGGGTCAGGTTCTTCCTGCTTCGGGACCTTGCTTGGCAGATGGTGCAGTGACCTCTGGTGGAGCAGAAGGCCAGAGAACCATTAGGCTTTGTAAGAGGCAGCTAAGCCAGATGTTTTGGAGATTTTTATTTGCAAAATCTTCAAGGTGCACATCCTGCAGGAACATTTATAAATGCCAATGTGGAGGTGTTCTAATATTTATTGTTATCTAAAGTTTACACAGCACTTCTGAATTTGGAAATTTGTGGCTCATTGCAAAAGTATTTTTTATATGTATGGAGGAGTTTATATATTTGTTAGTTGTTGAATCTTAGTAAAATTGGTTTCATTTTAAAATTGGTTTTTTAAAAGATGTGCATTATTATGGGTTTAGATAACAATATGAATACCACTACATATAAATACCAAATGACTAACAAACAGGAATTTCACTCACTTTTGAAGTAATTAGTAGATATGTGAAATCATATCAATTTTTCCTTTAGTTTTCCTACATGTAAAACTTGAATAATCAGTTGCTTCCTCATAGGATCAATGTAATTATTCAGCAAGGTAATACTGTAAAAATTCCCAATAGGTACTACTATTTCTTTATTATACTTCCACAATCATATGTTATTTGAGTGAATATTAATATGCTGATCCATATCTCCACCCTCACCAGGCAGAACTATCTTTCTTAAATTAGTTATTCATTTCATTACTCTCCTAATTAGCAAAAACAATGAAAGTAAGTAATAAAGATTATTTTTCAGTCCATAGAGTATTTTGTATTTACATCTTCCCTACTATAACCAAATGAGACCAGTAAATTCTGTTTCCCTTTAATTAATAAGTATAGATAATTTACAAAATTCATTCACTTATATATTTTAAGTTTATTATTACTATGCTATGTATTACTTTATAAACTTGCTCAACATTATAATAAAGATGTGGCAACAGTAATATCTGAACTCTGTTCTTCTGATTCCAAGTACCATACATTCCATTGCCTGTTGAAATACCACTTGGATATCCCCCCCAAAAGACTTGCCAACCATTAAAATCTTGGCCATCTGATTTAATCTTTAGGCTAGATTCTTGAAGCTATTTCAGACAGGTGAGAATCTAACACTCTTTCATGATCTCTAAACATTATTTCAACAATTTCCTTAAGTTCTGTGTTTTTATACAGTGCTTCAATGCTTCTTCAAATACGAAAGTTTTGATTGAATTCAATTCTATCTTCATGCTTCAGTATAAGTGAATTGTAGCCTGGCAGATACTGAGACAAATAAAGCAGGAGGACTAGAAAAGGCTGTGATGTAGAAAGAGTGTTGCTGCTTTAGATTTGAAGAGAGTGAGGGAAAAGGGCTATGAGAAATTGAATTCCAGATAGATGTAATATCAAGCACAGAAGTTCCTGAAAGTTTGAAGGAAAATGAAAAAATTTGTCTGGAGCGCGGTGGGCAAGGGAGATTTCTGGATTCGTTTAGAGAGTCAGGAGAGAGCAGTGCATTTTGTGGGTTCTTGAGGCCACTGGAAGGATTTTTCCTTCATTCTGAGATGAGATGCCTTTGGAGGTTTTGGGGAGTGAAGTGAAGGTGAAGGTGATAGTGAAAAGAGGGGTCACTTTGTGACTAGGTGTGACTTTCTCCATGCCTTCAACACTTTTATAAATACTTTATTTTCTAAATTTTATCTGAAAATTAAAGCAAAATTTCATTTAGAAAACCAAAGTGGATTAGATCTTCTGTTTCTTTACAGATTTTTTAAAGCTATGAAACAAGACATACTATTAAGTGATGATTCCCCGAGTGTAAAATATTTTATCCTTTGTTGCTTTTTACTTAGTCTACTGAGACCATAATTCACAAATATTCACAAATATACACAAATATATCAATGTTGGTAATATTGTCTAACTTTAGTCCTATAGTCATATATATTATATACTTAATAAATATTCATTTTGCACATAAGATATATTCTAAACTATGGTGGAACATTTAATTTTAAAAAATTTTATTACATTAAAAGATAACATTGCCATTAACTTCCCTCAGAATACTCTGCTGTGTTTAAAACACACTGATTCCATCATTCTTGTTGGTTTTTGAAGCAGTTCTGAAAGTTCTCTTTTGTGTCTTTAGTTCCATTGTTATGAGTGCCACACTGTGCTGAATCAACTCAAATGTTTATCTTTCCTGGTCATTTCGGCTTTGAGAAAGGCTAGAATTCCAGTGTTGAATCTGATGAATAAGGCAAATGAGGACACAGTGATATGTTTGCAAGCCTACTCCCCCATTGGATGGATGTTGGTAGCAGAAGTTACTGCATTTTGTTAATCACATATTGTAGAGACACACATGACAGATGATTTCCAAAGCTGCTTCAGAATGTGGCAAGAACAATGGAAAAGTGTGCCCAAAGCTACACGAAGTTTTTTGAGAGAATTAATCATAGTGCATAAAAAAACACCATGTATCTTTTACAGTAATCTAGTTTTAAATTTAAATGTTAGCCATATATTTTTACCACTGCCTGTATGTGATAACTTTATAGTAGACAATGAAGTAATCAGAGAAATACGCAAGTACTTCAAGTATCAAACTGTGTGGATTTTGAAAATAAAAATTACATTTACCTCATTTTTGTATTACTCTATCAACAGGAGAGATCTTTGCAGAAGAGCTTCTTTTAAAATAACCATGAAAATTCCTTTAATGATTTGCTAATTAAATCTGGTAATGATAACAATAGTGACTCAATTTTGTATTAAGTCCCTACCAAGTTCATCATGACCTTCTGTTTCCAAAACTCTATTTCCACTGCACAGTGATGCTCTATCTCACACCACTCTTCTATATCATATTTAGGTAGAATAGGAATCCAGCACCTCCTCAGAATTACTTGGGCTAGGAGGGAGTGCCTGAGAGTGAACAATTGTTTCTCCATAATTATTTAGAATAAAGATCAATGCTGGACCTCTAACATGGAAGATTATTATCCATCTTCTTGACAGATAAACAAAGCAAAATTAATTAGTTGAGACAAAATAAATCAGATGTCTTTTAAAAAGATGTACTTACTATATCCTGTTCTAGAATCCCCAAATTCATTGACTTATTTCAAGAGAATTTGTGTAACCTCATATATGAATTATTATTTCTACGTAAGACAGCTCTGTTTGACTTCTGTTACTTGTTTTAGCTTATACAACTTCTTGTCATTCTAATTACTCATTTGAACATTACTAGAACCAATATATTTAGTGTGGGATATGGCACATAGAACTAAATCAAACTGTAGTAAAAGCTTTACTATGGAAACTTTACTAAATGTCTGATAGATTTGCTTTAGTACCCTTTTTTAGAGCCAATTTCACACATCTAAATGGTTGATTAATTAACAATAGGATTTATTTCCAAAGACGTCTTCATTATTGTCTAATACTCTATCCTTGTCTTTCTGTGACTGCTTCTTTTAAATAAATATTTTGAATTTATGAGAAGCATTTAAAATGTCATGTGTCTCTATGTAATAGTTTAAATATGAATAAAATTATTGCATTTGATAAAAATCAGAAAAATATCAAAATGGTAGTTTATAATTCTGTACCTCCAGGGAATTGGAATACAATGTGGCATAACAATACTAACTGTGTTTTACCAGTTTATGAAATGTCCAGTTTTTTGAGCTTCAAATCAGGACCTAAACATATTTGGAAGAGTAATCGAGTTATGAACAAATAGTCTACTTGTGGAAATCAGAAATGTAACTGGAATTACTGACTCTCCATGGAGAGTCATGCTGCTTACATTTTGCTCTGCTGTTACAGGGTTATAAGCAGTTTCTGTGTAGATTTTTGTCTAGACTTATAAAAACTTTCAATAAAGCCATGGAGACATTCAGTTGCTTTCGGTCTCATGGAAAATCTTGTAGACTCCAAGTCATGTTACTTGTTATATAATATAGGTCTTGAGTTTATGACCTTTTTTAAATCCTCTGAATCAAGGAAAAAAAAACCCAAAACTGTTACTGCTAATGATACAGTGAAACAATTCTAGAAAAGTTATACTGAGCAAGACTTTTTTTTTGTTATCAATTATGGAAGTGAAAGACTCATTATATGATAAGAAATATTATTATAGAACACAGACAAATGTTATTTGTTCATTCATTTTATGGTGAGATAGTAGTTCTTGCTTAATGAAGAGAAATAAAATTTTAATTGCAGTAATGCTGAAAACATGCTTACAGTGTTAGACCTCACAATCCTTAGTGATACATCTTCAGATCAAGCATCAAACCTCTGTGCTCATGCTCCAGCTGACTTTGCTGGACTCAGTCATCACGGCCTTCCAGACTGAGGGCTGAGCTAAGGCAAGAGGAAATTATAAACCTCAGGGGAAAATGGAATCTTATATATTAGAAATTAGATAGTGTTCTTGATGGACGAGTGGTTTTTCCAGAACTCCTCAGGCCTAGGGTTTAATCTCTCCTTAGACAAGAAGAAAGGACAGTATCTATAGATCTGGACATAAGAGGTCAGTTGTAGCTTCTGTCTAGATGTCCCCTCATGTGCTTACAGGTGAGGCTTTCAGAGACAGGTGGACCTAGGGCGTGTGAATATGGATTAAGAGCATGTGATTAAACTAAAGCAGTACACTGATTAGTTTACCATGGTTCTGGAGCACATAATGGGAAATCTCACCCTGGGTGTAGTTGGCACAAACCAATAGGCTTGTAGCCTGAAGGAGATAAAAGGGGAAAACAAGCTCATTGCTGCCATCACCTCCTGCTCACTCTGCTATGAACTTTATCTACTCTTCCTGCTGTCCTGTCTTAAACCAGTTGACTATAGATTGAAAATTCTAAAAAATCTTGGCTAAAATAAATCTTTTCTCCTTAATTTGTGAATGTTAGTTAACTTGTCCTAGTAGTGAGAAAGGCAGCTAAGGCCAAATCAATCCTATTTTATTTCTATAGACAAGATAAAGAGAGGGAGGGAGGAAGGGAGGCTTAAGACTGGGAATTTGCAATGATAATGGGTGGTTGCAGTACCTTTATGGGAGTATTAACTAGAATAACTGCCATTTATTAAACATTTTTCATCAATTCACAAAATCTTCACAAATCTAATCATTTCACAGTCAAAAATATGAAAGAGCATTTAACCTTTGCTCACACAAGAAGGGGATCAAGTATAGTCTTAACTGAGGCTACCATTTCTTTACAAATTAACTAAGTAGCACTTCTCGAAGCCAGCCCACCCTTCCCATGAGCCAGCGGCAGCCACATGGGCCAGGAGAACCAAGAAGTCAATCCACTTCTCTCGTGAGGCAGCGGCAGGCGTACAGGCTGGGAGGAGAATCAAGAAGCCAGTCTGCCCCTCCTGGGAGGCAGCAGCAGCCACACATCCTAGGAGGAGAACCAAGAAGCCAACCTACTCCTCTGTGGGTCAGTGAGAGCCATGTGTGCTGGGAGGAGGCTGAGAAGACAACTCGTGTCCTCCCAGAACACAGACTGAGATAATAGCAACTGAAGTACAAAAAAGCTTAATGGTTGTATTGTTTGATTGACTTTGTAGGCCTAAAGCTGGTAGTCTAGGCACCTATTTAGAGGTTAACAATATGCAATATAACAACTATGGAGGATTTTATTTTGTCCTGCTTTTGAAATCTCATATTGTTTTCACTGAAAAAAAAAATAAAGTAGTACTTCTCAAATTGGAAATTTTTTCCTTAAAGTGAATAAATAAATACTTTCCTTAAACTGAACTGAATAAATACTTTCTGAGAAATTAAAAACCTTCCTTATTTTTCAGTGTAATTTAGAACATCAACTTCTACATTTATATCACTGGAAATCATTCTAATTGAAGACAGTAGGAAACTATCATGAACATTAACAAAATTTCCATTCCTCAGCCATTAGAAAATGAGAAGGAAAAGGAAAGACAATTTAAGAAAAGTTTTGCCTAGTAACTTTCTTCATTGCTGAGTCACGGTACCTGATATCTGCAAATTAGAGGTGAGGTTTATTTTGGTCAGAGTTTGTAGAGACTTCAGATCACAGACAATTGGCTCCAAGGCAGGACACCATGGCAGTGGGGCATACCAGAGAAAATGTTGCTCACTTCATGGAGGATAGGGAGCATAGATTTAAGGGAGGGAAAGAGGGGTGATATAATCAATCAGGTTACAACCACAATCACTTGTGTGTTTTGACCAAGACTCACCTCCGCATTGCAAATTCAGCTATAAAACTCCTATAATCTAATCATCTTCCAGAGGTCCTGCCAATAATCAAAGAGACTTTAGTGTGACATCTAGGTATAACATTATAACAAGTAGGGATGGAGATGAATGGTAAATCTCATTGTCTTTCTTTGCTATTTTTCATAGGCTTTAGAAGTATATTTACATATTACTTGGATTGCCATATTTCTAGAGTGGAATTATATGCAGAATTTCTACTTTGTAAATTTTCATGGTAAATGCTGATACACGACCTATTTTCTTACAATACAGGAACTGTGGTTATGAATTTGTAAGGGTAGATTGACAACTCAAACAATGAATGAAACATGTACAGTTGGGCAGCAAATACATCCTAGGGTTCATGAGACATGAGTACAAGAGCCAGCACACAATCAGAAATAGTATCCTAATTTGAATTTCTAAGTCTGGAAAGACATCTTGTTTAACGTAAGTTGAGACCTATGAGGTTTTTCCAAGAAATTGCAAGATTTAGAAATGCACAGATAATGCTTCGATTATTTTGTCATTGAAATCACTGCCAGTGTCACAGTCAAGAGATAAGGATTATATAACAGCATGTGAGCAAAATTTTTTCCCAACTTAGACTACTTTCTTCGGTTCTAAGTTTAGTGGAAACTGTAACGATGTTCATTCTTCATATATTGTAAAGGGAGAGAGAAAGGAAATGAAAAAATGAGGGATATAATTGAGTTCACATCCTATGAAGAAGTGATTTTGCTGGGTGTGGTGGCACACACTTGTAACCCTAACACTCAGGAGGTTGAGCCAGGGAGAGTGCCCTGAGGTCAAGGTCAGCCTGGGATATCTAGTCAGCTCGAGGACAGCCTAAATTACAAACCAAGACCCTGTCTCGAAAAACTGAAACATAAAACAAAAACAATCAACTTAACTGACTATGCTACTTCACAGATATACCTGGATTCTGCATATCCTTCACAAATGTGAAAGCCTTTATCTTGATGGTCTAGAGAAGATCTTGTTTTTCTAGACTGGGAGTACATCCACTGAGTGTGGAGATTCTACTTGCAGCCTGCAGTGCCTCAGCTCTTAGTCTGTTGTCAACATTATTCTCTGGTCCACTGTCTTTCATGGGTTAGGCTGCTGCCCTCATATCTTAACTTAATTTTGCAATGAGACATTCACAAGAGAAGATTTAAACATTATGGGAATGGTTTAGGGTAAGAAAAGGTTATGGAAAGCAAAATTTGGCTGTTAGATTTGGCAATGTCTAGGATATAGCTAAATGTACATGACTGTTTGGATTTGATTACTGTATTTAAACATGTTTTACTTCTCACCACCATTAGTCCCTTCAGTTAACAACCTGCTGACGACACAATCTGACTAAACTGTTTATCTCTGGGAAGACAAATAGGTTGAATCTGAGCTCACATTATTTGTTAGTAATTAGATCTTCAAAAAAGTAGTGCAAATCTCTAAAAAGGAGTTGTGATGAGGTACAATATGAATGAGATCATAAATCTGATACTGTGTCAGAAGATACTTATTTGTTCACTGTGACCCATTTTGATCATAGTATTCTCTGAATTGTGAAGAAGAAAAATAAAGTTACTATATATTTCAAGCTGTACATATTTGAATTGATAATTATATGGTGACATTCTGTTAACAATTTATCTAACTGGCTTTGTTATTTTATATGTATATATATGTAAAATCATGCAAAATACTATCATATGCTATAAGTATATATAAAGAAGGATAGATTTTTAGAGGATTAAAACACTGCTTAGAATCCTGCCAAAGTTGAAGAGATTGTTGTTATATAAAAATTAACAGACTCAAAGCCAAGTATTTATTGAGCAAGTATGTTTTATTTGTATCTTCAAACAATGGACAAGGTTATCAGTGTGAGTAAGGTTTGTAATTTAAAATTAAACTATAAATTTCAACTTTTCATCCTAAGTGGCAATGAAATACTAGGGTAAATTAGATGAGTTAAATGCTATTCTATGGCATCTATACATATACATATGGATAGGACCATGTTGCAGAACTATTGTACTTTCTAGAAACTTCTTTTGATAAAATGTCACATTGGTTCATATTTATATGTTATTTTTTAGGTTTCAATTTTCAATTGCATTAAACACTTGCTGAAAAATAGAAAACTACAATAATTTCTAGGCAGGATAATCCTTTAGGAAGCACTGTACATATTACCTGGGTAAATACAGCAATCCTGATTGAAAAATAATCTAATATATTCAGTAGAAGAAACTGAGGCACAAGAAGAATGAGAATGTTTATTCATAACACCGACACCTTTAAGATTTGGAAATAAAGTGTGGAAAAAAAAGATATGGAAATAAAAATAAGTTCAATGTGACTCCAATAATGATGATGTTTTCTATTGATATAATCTTGTTTTTAAAATCTCTTGTCAAAATTTACTGTCTTTATCTTAAAAAGTCAAATAACTCAAACCTTATCATAATGTTAAAATTCCTTAACAGACATTCAATATCTTTTTAAATCCATTTTCCTCCATAGTTTTCAATGCAAGTGTTACATTTTCACACTTGTCTTATTATCCATTTGGTATGGACAAGTTTCCTACATATGACCAGTTCTTTTTTTTTTTTCACTTCTTTTCTTTTTGTTTGATGATTCATGCTGTTCAATTCCACTGAGTATTTTGTTTCAAATCTTATATGTAGTTCAAATCCTAGGCCTAATGTCACCTCTTCCATGAAGTCTCTCTTCATCTTTCTGAGCCAGTTCAGTTATTTTTGAACCTCTGATTTGAAACTCTGCAATCTGAAATCATCCTGTAGTTATTTGTGTACCCATCTTTATTCATTCATCAAATTCCTGGAAGAAAGAAACATATCTTTACATTTTCTACAGTGTCTGGAATAGCTTTTGATTTTGTAGAGATTCAATAATTACCTCCTGAATAAATGAATTAAAATGATAGATAACTGTTGAGAAATAGATTTTGTGCTTTATTAGTGAGATTTTTTTGTTGTTGAGTTTTAGAAAATTTCAGAACTTTTAAAATGCAACTTGTTCGGAATAGAATCTCCAACTGTTATTCCCAGGGGAGATCTGGAATAGTAATATATAAACCTCACTTGTGAGCCCCTGGGAAGCATTCCAAAATGTCAAAGATCTTGAATTTAAAAACAATGATGATGACATCAATATGGAAAACACATGCTGTAATTAAGGACATGTATCATGTGTGTGTGCAATATGTTAGTTTTTTACTGAATTGATATACCTACTTACTAAAGAATAGGACTCATTTGTGACACAGAACGTTATGATAATTTGTCAGTAACACATGTATTGTTATAAGGTATAATGGTAAAAAATTATAAATTAAGGCACTCCTGGGTCATTCAACTCAGCTGGCAATACACCTGAATAAAAAAGGACCACTGGACTTAAGTTCCAAGCCTGTCATTTATTTCTTTCACACAAAAAGTATGGGACACAGGTGGTCAGAAGTCAAAGATCACACTCTGCCTGAATGCTTCATAAGCCACAACAGAAATGTATGGGACCTGCTGCGTAAAATCAAAAAGTCACCAGAATGGGGTGTAATTTTAGTGACCCAGGTCAAAGGTCATTCTGCTTTTGGTGTTTTACAAATGTTTGACAGGTTAAATAGCCATCTCCCAAGGATAACATGGAGTTAAAATTGTTCATATGCATGAATACTTCATTCCGAATTCTCCTTCCAAAGAATGTAGGTCAAATAAGAGTATTAATATGGTTGCAATGATTTTTTTTCCTATGGTTAAAAAATTGTACACTGGACAATATCCTTGAATGAAACTGTGGGTCAGACAATATGAAGACTAAAACAAAGGGAAGAGGACACACACACACACAGGGGGAGAAAGAGAGAGAGAGAGAGAGAGAGAGAGAGAGAGAGAGAGAGAGAATGCAACAGTACTTTCTTTGCAATACAGCAGTAATTATTTCCTGGGTACAGGCAGGATCATTTTACCACTAATTTATGAAGATTATTTTACTAATGTTCAGCATTATCTATTCTTCAATCCCTTAAGAAATTTATATAAACATAGGTTTATAAATGAATGATGTATGTTCATCCATAATCTTGATGTGCTACTAAGATAATAGAGTAAGTAAAACAATACCTTATATATATTTTAATATCTGAAATTAAGGGAGCATCACTTAACAGAGTATCTCTTTATGCCTATTTGAGCTGTTTAGAAAAATATGGAACATGTACGTAGTTTGAATTGTAGTATAACTTTTTTTTTAACATTTTACAATTTGAAAACAGTGTGTTTAACTTCTGCAGCACATTTTTATAAAAACCAATGTTGTAAGTTATGTTAGTCAGAACCACCTGGAGGACTGGTTAAAATGCAGATTACTGGGCTGCACTCCAGAGTTTTGGATTCACTGGATCTGGTGAAAACAGAGAACTGGCATCTCTAGCAGGTGTTCCCAGGGTTACTGCTGCAGCTGCCGGTCCAGAAACAAGATTTTGGGAACAATCGATTGAAATATAGCACCATCTGTATCAGACTGAAAGGTGAAAAGATTCATTTAATAATCCAGATAGGTTTAAACAAATTAATGTTTTATGGCTTGTAGATTTAATAGCGTTTTTTTGGTTTCTACAGCCATCTGGAATCTTATAAAAATGTGGAAAAATCTTCCTTCCTAAGCTGTGTGTCACCAACAATATTGTTTTCTTTAATATTTACTCTTAGATCTAAAAATCATTTAAAAACAATTTTTGTTAATTAATTTACTTGGAACCTTTTGAATTTGCTGTTAATGTTATTTTTATTGATCTTTGATATCAATGATAATGAGAGACATGTTTGTACCAGGAAGAAAATAACAGAAAATATACCCATTCTCTAAATTGAAACACATTTGTTTGCCCCAACTCTTGCAGAAAAATTGCTGGGTCCAGGATTACCCCCTGTGTAAGATCTTTTTCTTCAGAAGTTAGAGCTCGTTCTGCCGCTACCGTCTTCTTTTCACATTTGTTGTCTGCTTTTTTTCCTCAGAAGTCCAAGATATAGATTTTACATCTTTTTGCAGCAATCCCAAGGTATGCTGGCTTTAACACATACTATGGAAAGCATGCAGAGAAACTAAGCCCAAGGTACTCTTACCTCCCTGTCATACACTAGTGGAGGTGAGGCACATTGAATTTACTTTCAATAATAGACGCTGTGTGCCAGGAACATATCAGTGTTGTTGTATTCAAAGGGGTAGACAGAAAGGTGAAGATCCAGGGACACAGAATGGGAGTGAAACATAAAGCCCTCTCAGATTATGTAGTTTTCTTTGAGATTAGTTATCTATTGATTTTATTTTGGTCATGAGATGGACAAAAGTGAATAATAGTCTTGATAACCATAATTTTCTAACATCATAATTCTCACCACATCTCATGGTAGATGCAAACTTCTAGTTATATTTCAGTAAATATTCATGCATAAAATACTGATTTATTAAATTTTTCTAGATTTATTTGCTTGTATGCCCCCCCCAGCCATACACTCAGTAGTGTTTTCTATTTTAAAAAAGAAACAGAGAAGGATTAATGCTGGCAAGTACAGGGATATAGCTAATGTAAAAACACATGCTAAAAACATTTCATGCTTAACTTTCCTATTTAATAATCCCTTAGAGGCAAACATGTGACATCTGCCTATTTAATAATCCCTTAGAGGCAAACATGTGACATCTGCTTTTAGATTTTTCAAATCTATTTTTTATTGTAGCCTTTTAGATATATTCATACAATATAATGTTATTATATAAAAAGAAACAAAGATAGTTATTCACAATTAGTTTAAATAAATATCAATAATAAAATATAAATATTGAGAATAGAGACAACATAGAGAAATTTATGAGACAATATTTTGAGTAGAATTTGTAAAAACAAGAGAAACAACAATCACAGTGTTTTTTCTTTATTTTCTGAAATTGCTCTTTCATAAGATAAATATATTAAATATATAATATAAATGCTATCTTCTGAAAATGTTATCAAGGTGAATTTGTACAGTGGTACCTTTCTTCATGAGCTTAAGTTGTCTCATGATTCTTTGGAAGATGGTCATTTTGTTTGTTGCCTGATGTGGAATTCAAGAGTAGAAGCAAACTTTTACCAAACTCAGCTATTTCTAATTGTTCATGAATCATACATTGAGGCATTATTGTAATTCTAAAGCCAAAGAGATACAGATGCGCCTTAGTCCTCTCAGTCTGACCTGCTTACACCCACAGAACCCCCATACAGACCGTCATCCGGAACACCAAACGCTGGGCAAAGTTCTGTTTTACAACAAGATCTAGATGAATCTACTGACATTTCTCTGGAGATTACAGGTAACTTTCCTATATATCTTTTTATTTCATTTTCACAGTTAACGTGTGTAGGTTTACTAATTTCTTCTGCAAAATGGTCTATATTTCAAAACCATCTAGTGTACTGGAAAAATTATTTTCCCAATTCACACAAGAGTGAGTAAGAAGAAAATGCTAAGTAAACAAACTATGTGTCTGAATGTGTGTCTCTGTGTGCATCTACTTATATTTCAGTGTATGCGTATGGTTCTGTGAGGGTTTGAATGTCTGCAGAGGCAGATAACATTCAAAAGACGACAGAGAAAGGTTGTTTTTGAGAAACTCCTGACTTACTCTGGAGGTTAGTGTTACCTGGAAGCAAACACTTTTTATTCATCGATACCGTATTCATTAATACTTTGTATTGTTTCATAGCAATGTGCTTCCATTGTTCATGTACTGCAGTTTATTGTCTTCATGCTTGTTGCATCTTTTCATTTATTGGCTTATAAACCCTGACTCATTTTCTCTTGAAAAATCAAACTCTGTATTTAGACTTAGGAACTAGGGAACAAATTAAGATAACATTATCCTCCTTCAGTCTCACAGTTGTATTTTCTAAAGGTGCAGGCAATGTTGTATCACATAGCTAGACATTCTCAGCCATTGAAACACATAGAAGGTCTAATATTAATAAATGGCATATTTAACAATATTCACGCTATGAACAGTCTCTGTTGACTCACCTACCTTCTCATTTCCAAGCATATAAGAAAATAGATACATTTTTAAAAACTTGAAAGTTAATGTTAAAATTGATTTTAATGTACAGCAAAGGTTAAACATCTCCAAGACTAAATTTAGAATCATATTATTCAATACATGACTCGATGTAGTAGTTTTCAATAAGGAAAATTCCAGTGGATGATATCCTTTCATAAACCATCCTTGCAAATATTAAATACTAAACTAAGGTGCTCACTTCAGTAGCACATATACTAAGTACTAACCTAAGGCAATAAAATCTGCCTAATAGGCTGCATAATAATTATTGTAGCTGCTCTGTAAGATTCTTAAGTGTTGCTCACTGAAGTTTAAATACCTATATCTTTGATTACCTGTTCCCATGTTTTATTTTTTCTGTTTTTATGAGTTATTGAGAAGAATGCCTGCTTCAAACAGCTGTTAGAAGACAGAGAACCATGGTGGCACTAAGTTCAGAGCAAGAGGTGATGGAGGCTTTGAGTCGGGGAGAAGGAGCACAGTACACATGTTAGGACCTCAAACATGAGGCACTGCGCCTATGCAGGGAAAAGCCAGAGGAAACTCTGAGGGAGCTGCAAGCTGCTCCTTATGTTCAAACCAGTCTTTGAACCTGCTCATCGCACCGTCCACTAGCTGGTTCCCTCTGAAGTTTCCCTCAGATAGCTGATACGCATATATGCAAAACATCCACAGTTATATCCACAGATTTTATTTGATTCTCTGTGCTTCTTCTCACCAATAATCTTGAATACATTGTACAAGTGAAAATTATGTTTTTCATAGATCCTTGCAAAAGCAACAATAATTGTATCACTTTATTCAATGTAACTATTTTACATATAGCACATCCTTGACTTTTCAAGGAAAGGAGCAAAAAGAATGAATCTGAGATACTTTCCCCTCCAAATCCAGTGTGCATAGTTTCAACATACATTTTATCTAAAGTGAGAAACAGACAAACAAATATCTTGAGTGAATCCAGCTCAGAGTTGCTTACCTCCTGGTGAATTGTTATCTACTGGATTCATTTTAAAAAGCTAGTGTATTAGCTTTCCATTGCTGACTCAAAATACCTGAGAATAACAATTTAAATGAAGAAAGGATTATTTTGAATCACAGTTTCAAAGATTGTAGTGCATTGCTACCTTGTTTTAGGTGAGGCAGAAACATCTTGACTGAAAAGCTGGGTGGAGGAAACCTGCTCACCTAACAGCAGCTAGGAAAAGGAGGAAGAAAGGCATCCTACAGGAAAGGGCTGGACAAAGTACATTCCCAAAAGACACAATTCCTCACTTCCTTCTAGTAGGCCTCACCTATTTTTATCTAGTTGTTTTTCAGTTTCTTTCAGTAAGAAAAAAGGAATTTGTAATATTGATGTCTTCTGCCTGCAAAATAAATCCTACTTGCAAAATATGAAAGTAAGCTGAAGTTAGGTAAATGCTAAACCAAAAAAAGAATTTGCATTGGAGCTATAATGAGACATTCAGTATGGACACAGGGACAGGACGAAGGCAGAGAGAGCTTATCACAAGGAGAACAATACACATCAGTAAATCCCTGCTTCTGGCAACAAGGGAAGTTACCTAAGTAGATGAAACACTTTAAATCTTGATGTAGATCCTTTAGTCTGTTTCTTATGTGTCCTCGTGCCATAACTGAGTTCCTGTGAGACTTGGTCCCGTGTTGGGAGCTAGCCGTCTCTTTCTACCCCTGCTTACTCTGCAGTAGTCTCCCGTTACCTAAAATAATGGATATTCCTAACTCTAGTATCTTTCATTTACTTTATCAGTAATCACCATGAAAAAGACATCAGTATACTGCTTCAGTGAATATTTCTACCTAAATTGGTGGAATGTGCTTTAACCCTTTAGTATGCTAAAATAGCTCATGCACAAATTCTAGTTATGTGTGTATTTCCAAATATTTTCAAGTTTAAAATACACTAGTTACTGAATACAACATTGGAACACTCCTGCAAATAGTCTGTATGTTGCACTAATTTATCAGAATTCAATTAAGCTTATTATAAAAGGCTTTATTGTTTTCACTGAATTCGATGAGGTGAATTATCACAAGTGAACAACTAGCAACCAAGAAATAAAGAGCTCATCAGCATTGAAAAGACAAAGATTGAGGCCTGCCCTTGATCCACAGGGAACTGCCTGGAGATCGGCAT
>PVJX010018062.1:0-37219 GCA_004027295.1 Dolichotis patagonum
TTCTTCTTCTTCTTCTTCTTCTTCTTCTTCTTCTTCTTCTTCTTCTCGTCTTTTGGTACTGGTGATTGAACCTAGAACCTTGTGCATGCTAAGTACATGCAGTGTTGCAAATTCTTTAAATTATTCTCAGTACTTTGCTACCTAAATAATGATAAGCTTTACCTGAGCATTTCAGAATAATAGACTAATATTTTAAAGAATATTATGAAATACGGGAGGCTTTATTTTGCTATGCAAAGACTTTTGGAAAAATAACTACTATCTTCTATAATCATCATTTAATTTCAAAAGTGATCCCACAAATATCAAGGAAGTATTTAAACTCAGAATAATGGAAAATAATTTAACTTAAATAACTTAACATTGATGAAAAATTACTATAATGTTACATTTTCATTTATTCGAGATTACAGAACGCCTGATTGAGTAGTAATGTCAGTCTAAAGCTGGCATTGGGAAGTAGTATGATACAGTTGCAGACAGACAGATGCAGTTGTAAAACTGTTACTGATCAGACTGATGCAGTTGCAAACTGTTACTGATCAGTACTATTCAGATTAAAATTTGTATGTTACTGTGTTAAAGTGTAAGTGGCACATAGTAAGAGGCACATTATGAACTAACTGATGTGACAGGAGGAACGTGTTTCATGGTAGTGATGAAAGACCTGTGTAGAGATGGAGAGTGGGATGTGTTTGAAGGAAAATGATCTCTATTTTGGAGAAGATAAATTTAAGGAGAGGGAACGTTCTTCACATATCTGAATGACTATCATATGTAAGGAATAGAACTGTTCTGTTGTTTCTGGGTAGAAAAATTAGAAACAAAGTTTCTGCTTCCATATTTAATGTGCTATATTAGAATTTCTGATAATGAAAATTGGCTCTGTCCTCATCAAATTATGGGAGATATTCAGACAAAAGCTTCATGAGTGATTCTCAGTGAACCTATCATCATTGCTATCACCTGTAGTTATTTTATAATTTCATATATAGTTGTAGTAATAATTGTAGATCACCAAGCTTAAAAAAGCTCACAATTAGTACAGATAAAATTGAACTTATTTCACTTATATGAAACTATTTAAAGTATTTTCAAATCATAACTGATTTTCATAACTTGATACTAACTTTATACACATTATAAATTGATACATGACATTGCTTAGTCATTGGTGGTGGAGCCTCAGAATACTTTCAGTTAGAACATTTAAACATAAAGTTCTATTTCCTAATATAAAATTTAAGTTGATCTTTGAATAAGTAACTAGTTTCTAGACCAGAGGTACTTCTTCAGTCTAAAAGATGCCGGTAGCTGAAAAAGTTACCACCTTGAGAATGCTTGCTGTTTTTGTATCTATTGATGTCACAATATTAGGAGGGGAACAAGACACAACTGGTAGGTAAGAATTTTTCCTGTCATCTGTGCATTATTCCAGCACATGCCTATAAGATAACTGAGTAGCAAGGCATGCTGTCGTTGATGGTTGTGCTGTACATTTTACAATGGTTCCCTCAGGTAAGGCTGATGACTGAGATTATTGCCTTCTTCAAGTTGCTGTTGTGGATGAATTATTTTTTTGCCCGTGTTGTCTTCCTGAGTTCATTAGTACTGTGTGAAGAACTTGAGTGTTTCAGATTTGCCATTTATTCCAGAGTTCTCTGGTGATTCCAGAACAGTTTGTATTTATGTATTATGTTACTCTGCGTGTGTGTGTGTTTGTGTGTGTGTGCCCGTGTGCATGCATGCATGCATGTACACGTTTATTTAATTCTTAACACAAGATTTTGGCTATTAGCCTATAAGAATAATGGAGAAAAATAAAAGCTAGTTCTTTTATTTGAAAACTATGATGTGATGCAGTTAATTTTTTTTTTTTTTTTTTTTTGGTACTGGGAATTGAACTCAGGACCTCACACTTGCCAGGCAGGTACTGTGCCACTGAGTTACATCCTCAGCCCCAGTTTTTCTTATGTTGTAAATTATGTTCAAATACACATTTTGTGTTTCAAAGTATGGTTTGATTTTATTTGATAGTCATATTTTCTCCTATTATCCTAAGAAATGAAACAAAATAGAATACAAATGCCATTATTTAAAAACTATTGGAGGCAAAGTATATTCAACTGTAAGGAGAACCTGAGTTCTAATCTTTCAATTTGACAATATAAACTTTGGGAAAGTACGTACATTTTTTTTTTCTGAAGATGATACTCTGAGTTATTTGTTGAATGTGGTGTTATATAGTTTAAGTAAAAAATATTAAAACAAATTAAAAGCTAAAGAATATTAGGTCATATTGACTGAGTTTTGTGGTTACTACAAATTAAATACTTGAACTGTAAAATTAGAATTAATAAAAGTATTTTAACTATTTCATAAATGTAATTTTTTTCTGGGAATTTTTTCTATTTTAAATTTATTCATTTGACTCTAGTACACAATAGAATTCAAGCTGGATATTGTGGGATCACAAGCCTGTGATCACAGCACTTGGAAGCCTGAGGCAGGAGTATCATCGAAAGTTCAAGACCAGCCTGGGCTACAAAGTGAGCTCAAGGCCAGCCTGAACTGCACAGTGAGACCCTGCCTCAAAAAGAGAAAAATAAACAAACAAACAAACAAACAAAGTGAATTGAATGTTGAAACAAGGACCAAAGACAATTTTCATTCAAGTGTTTTAAGAAAGGCCAGAAAAACATAAACCTTTTAATTAGAAGCACCTTAATTAACTACTTTTTTCCCATTTTCAGTTAATTGTGGAAATCAACTTCACAGATTTAAAAGAAGGTCTAATTTAATGCAATGCTAAATGAAGTGGATGGTAATATAAAGTGACTTGGTAAATTTGAAACCCCTGTCTTACGATTTTAAGCCAGTATTTTAGCAGTGTCCTATGGTATTTACCATTACCTAATGGTATTGCAAAATTTTTGAAGGTCAATTAAAATGTGCTTTAGCTGAATGCCCAATGATATTTCCAGCCAGTTCTTATGCAGAAAGACACTATTAGGTGCTAGCAGCACTGGACTGGAATCCATTTTCAGCTTTGCAGGTGAGTTACGTTTTGTTTTTGGGGAAAAAAATCACTGTCCTTTTCTTTTTCTTTATTAATGTAAATTAGAATTGAATATTATGACTTCTTTAACTCTTCTGTCACTTTTTATGATAAGATAAAAACACTTTAACAATGTAGTTTTAAAATATTTTGCACCTTTTTTCCTTTTCTTAATTTTAGCAGCAGCAGTCCAAATCTTATTATCTTAATTTTATCACAGAGTACCTCAGACACATACAAATTGCATTCTTTTTTTATTTTTTGCTACCGGGAATCAAACTCTCAACCTCGCACGTGTCAAGTGGGTGCTTATGCTACTGAGCTGAATCCCAGGCCCCTGCATTCTTTTTTTAACTTTATATAGCTAGGTAGTATCAGCTCAAACAAGAATTCAGTTCTTCTGATTTTTATTTTTGTATATTTCAATACTAAGCTATTTTGTCTTTGGTGCTGGCTGTTTGTGATAACCTATTGGATTATAAAAGTAATTTTTTGTAAGTTCAATTAAAATGGAAATGATTTATGGAAATGTGTATTTTGATTAATTCAGGTAAAAATATATTTGTGTATGTGAGTTTAAATACTGGTATCTTTACAGACGCCTATATTTTCTGCTGGTAAGGTTAGTTGAGATCTTGAAATTCTACTTTGTTACTTACATCATTAAAATCTACGTAGTAGAACAATGACAAAGATGAAATTGAAGTTATTTGGTGTGTGAGCCTGATGGTGAGATTTTGTGTCAGGTACATGACTCTCACTGGTCTAGTCGAAGTATAAAGTTTCCTGCAAGCATCTACAATTCTGCGTTGAATTTTTCAACCATGCACAGAGTAGGTTGGAAGTTCTGGAAAGATACCACCCAGAGAGTACCTTTCAGCCAGTGATGGATGGGAGTTGGAGGATAATTATTTGGGTCTTTAAATCTGTCTAGTGATAGTCTAAAACCTGTTTCACTCCATCTCCTGAAGTTACCAGAAGGACTGTTCTCATTCTTCATAGCAGGAAACTATTAAGCTGATGTTTATTATATTCTTCTTCTCTTGTCACTTCCCCTGTCATTGTGTTACTTGTGATTACCTGCTCAATAATCCTCTTGTTTTTGAATCCTGGTCTCCGAGACTGTTTCTGGGACAGAACAAATACTTGATTAGAGAAATGATTCATTAATAATGTTCATATTTTATAAGAAATTTTAAAAATAATTAAAATTTGAAACAAGTATTTGAGTATTCTATTTTACTTTGTTATATGATCACATTTATATTTCTTTGCTTCATTTTGTAGTAAGAGATTCAACATTAGAACTCAAGTAAAAATGTAGGGTTAAAGATCTTAGGTGGAAATTCTTCTACTCAGTCTTTTTAAAGAGCCATGGAATAATTTTATGAGTAACTTATGGACCAAACCAATGGCCTATGGATTTTTGTAGTAATGTATGAAAATAGGGAGTTTTGTTTAATCACAATTAGAGATTATTTGGTAGTTGAATACTTTCCATTTCCTTACCAAGACTTTTTTTTTTCTTTTTTTTTTTTTTTTTTGGTACTGGGGATCGAACTCAAGACTGTGTGCTTGCAAGGCAGGCGCTTATGCCACTGAGCTAAATCCCCAGCCCAAGACTGCTTATTAATAATCAGGGACTAGTATTAACCTTACCGATCACTGATTGTATTGAAAAATTTGGTGGCTGAATGATTTTCATAAACATTATGCTATGGTTTTTGTTAAAGTGAAACTTTGTAGTTCACTGTAAGTGCAGAAAAGGAGAGCAGAATATTCCAATCAGTTCTTTGCTTGGTTTGTTGTATAGATCTGTTTGGGTGTTTTGTTACTTCTGTTGCCTGTGTTTCTTTCTTGCATCTTTTGCAGATTTTTGGTACTGTCTTTTCTTAAAAAGTACAAGTACTAGATTTTACAATTATTTTTAAAATTATGTGACAAATGCCTATTCATTTTAGGAATGTGGCCCTTATCAATCACCTTTCTTTTCCTATGTAAAAATCGTGTCTCAAACACTGTCTTGATTTTATCTATGGGAAAGGACATAGATGAAATTTAAACAAATGTTAGAGCTATTCCAAGATTAGCCTGCTCAAAAATCTACTCAAGGAGTAACAGTTAAAGAATATATTTTAGTTACCTTGATTAGTAAGTAACATCTGTAAGCCTTTCCATCTGTCTGTGTATGTGTGTATGTATCTAATCTAATTTAATCTAATCTATCTACATTTTTAACAAAAATACTAGAGAGTATAGAGTCCATTTGGTTGTCCTATGGTACCTTCAGACTCTGCTATATACTTTTGAATATGTGGTGGAACATTTCTTGACTTTGAGACTGTAGTTGTCAGAAGTGGCCAAAGATCAGCATGGTGATTAGGTGAAATAATACAGTTTAGAGGAAAGAAATGAATTGGCTCTAATGTGACAGACTCACCTCAGATCTCCACAGTGGCACAGTGGAATAAGCTTATACTGTGGTAATGATTTGTAAACACACTTGTGTGAAAAGAAAAAAACTGTGTTGTTTTTTAAACATACATCCATATAGCTGCCTAATATATTGCCAAATTCTTAGTCAAGGCTTTTGACATTTCAGATGTCCCAATACAGTGAGTTGCAAGTCTGTTTAAAAACGTTTTTAAGATCTGCCCAGAAAGCTACCTTATTTTCTGAACATTATTATGAGGAGTATTAAAGTAGTATTCTTTAAAATGAGAAGTGTTCTTTTATAATCTTATTAACTAGAAGCTGAGTATGTATGTTAAATATGAACAATCTTAAAATTTGTAAAACATGTCTGAAAAAAATCATCTCTTTTTGGAAGTGTTCCATAAACAGTAAGTTTCTTATGCAATACCTCTGTACTAAGTGTTAAGGTACAACCAAGCCTTTATTAGGTTTAAAAAGCATTCTCCTTCTTCTGCTAATATATTTGACAATGTTGTGTCTCTGGATGTTGGTTATATTAATGAATGTTATAGAGTGTTACTCTATTCCTGTTTATGTAATTGTCAGGAAAAATTAACGGGTAAACAATAGTGCCTGTTTTAACAATTAAATTATTTTATAAATTTATATTTTAAAAAGCAGATCTCCTAAATGGCCATATTGCTGTTTCTTTTCATTTCTTGTTTTAGGAAAATACTGTACCTTTCAGTAACCTATTGCTTGAGGTGTTCATTTTGGTTTTTGCCATTTAAATAATTCATCTTTATTATCGCTTATAAAAAAACTTAACTAACTTTATTGAATTCTGAAAGTTGAACCAGTTGTTAGTATTGAAATAGTTTAGGTTGAAATTTATGTCTGATATTTCATGGATGCTAAGTGACATGGAGTTTGAGGCTGGGGGTTTGGCTCAGCAGTGTAAGCACCTGCCTGGCAAGCTCGAGGTTGTGAGTTTGATTCCTGGGGGCAGAAATCTGTATAAGTTGGAGATTGTGTAAATGGAGTTTGTGTAAAGGATATCACTCTTTACTCAGGTGTTTACAGTAGAGTTAATATTAGATTCAAAGTTGATTGTAACTTATATTTTACATGTAATTTAAATATCTTTGCATTTATAATGTATACATATTTAAATATTTTTATAATTTATACATAGTTTCAAAGTAGAGATTAAAAATGCTTTTTAATATTATTATTAGTTGAAAGACACTTTGATTCAGTGTATAATAGCTTTTTTTTTTTTGGACCAAGAACAAACTCAGGAAGTTATGCTTGTCAGGCAGGCACTTGTGCCGCTGAGCTATATCCCTGGCCCTGAGCTGTATTCCCTGCCCATTAGCTTTTGTATGTTACAGCTTTTATGTTCTTTTGTGTTTTCCTCAGATTGTTACTATTTGAACTGAAGAGAGAGTTGTCCATAATAGTTTGAAGTTTCTATGCCCTGCTTATCTGACAGAAGTTACTCTTCCTATAAATGGTTTATAAAAAAATTTTTAGCAGAAATTTTATATGAATTTAAATATATTACAGGGTAACAGCAAGCTTGATGAATAGTATAAAATGATGTAATTCTCTCATAACAGTGTCTGGAACATTACGTATGCTTTAAAAAATGAACCTTTACTAAGTTTTGTACTCATATGCAGACCACTTGAAGAACACCTCAAGAGAGTAACAGATGGATTGGGATAAAATAGAGACATTGAGGTTTTTGAACGTGAGAATTTTGACATGTTCAGTGAAGATGTTCTGTCAGTTGAAGATAATGAGGTCCTGAAATGGAAAAATACAACAAAATTAACATGAGTACAAAATGTTTTTAAAAATCTATTAGCAATTAAACTAAATTGGTTATCCCTAGTTAAAGCTATAGTATATTTTAGTGATACATATGTTTAGAGTCTAAAGGAGAAAATAAGATGTCACTGCCTCTCACTTTTAAGTTAATTGACACAGGTAATTCAGTATATTATTACTGATTAAAACTTTATAATGCTATTGCTTGTGAACATTTAAAGAGAAATTTCTTCTAGACAGGCATGGTGGTGCATGCCTGTAATCTCAGCACTTCATAGGGTAAGGCAGGAGGAGTGCTGTGAATTTGAGGCTTATCTGGACTACATAGTAAGACCCTGTTCCCCCAAAAATTGTTTTTTGCTCTAACATAAAAGATACTGTTAATTGAAGAAACTGATCTATTTCTATTTTCCTCTGTTGCATTTTCCCCTTAGATATTAAACACTACAGACAGAAACAACAAAGCCTGCATTTAAAATCTTGAAGAGAATACTATTAGATGGGAGGAACTTGGATTTTTATTTTTCAAGCCAGTTCTAAGCCTGTTTCTTCTGATACTTGATTTAATCTTCTGGTATCCTTAGCCATTACTTTATAAAATGGAGACTGGAGTTCAAAAAATTTAAAACCCTTTACCAAATGACCCCATGAGTACAAGAATGGTATATTGCACATTGTCCATTTGTAATTTTCTGTGATCCTTTATGGCCCCCTCCTTCCAAAATGAACACCAAACTCCTTCCATTTTTCCTTTTCATCCTCTTGTTTTTTTTTTTTTCTTTCCTTGAAAAACACCAGGGAGAAAAAAAATTTACTGTGTTTGTTAGTACAAGTATCCTTAGTGTTGCTTCCTAACATGATATCTCTACCATTAATCATAAAGTTCCTGAACTTTCTAGATGTCAGTCATTTTACCCTATGACAAGCCCTTAGTGTAGTGTGGAGGGATGTGCCTGCAGTCCCAGCTGCTTGGGTGCTGAAGCAGAAGGGTCACAAGGCTGAAATTAGTCTGGAGAAAAACAAGGGCCTGTCTCTAAAAAGGGCTGGGGTGCAGCTGGTTTTATAGTAGAGAACCTTTGGGTTCAGTCCTCAGTGCCATTCAAAACAAAACACAAAACAGAAAAAGGGTAAAGGTACCAAGTTGCATTGCTTACGGCAAATAATGCTTTGATCTTTTGTCAAAATAATCGTTTAAAAGGGAAAAAATTCTATACAACTTTGTAAACACGCATGTAAATTTGTGTTCTTCACTTCTCAAATGATTAATAAAAGTTTTTAAAAAAAGTTTCTCTTTGAATGACATGGTTTTGTGCAAGTCTGAAATGATATTTTACTATGGGTTTTTTTTATATACCAATTTTGTTACTGTATTTTAATCAAAGATTTACGTTTCTCCTAAGAAAGAATTATGCATTTTCCCACTAGACTTTATTTGTACATTTTATACATATATTATATATATATGAATAAAATATATAATGATCACATTCATCATAGAGAGTTTGTACCTGCACATGATGTAACTTGGTTTTTTCCCCCATTCCCCTACAAAATTACATTTTTTAAAATGTTGTTTTGGGGTGAATTAAATGTCTAGACTGGCTGACCAAGGTAGTTTGCTAAACTACTGAAAAACTGACTGATTGGTCATCTCTTTTACAATGTATTACCTACCATTTACTATACTGTCAAGTCAAGAGTTCTCAGAGAAATGAAAACTCTTTAAAGTATAGGAACTCTTAATACTCTCTGCTTGGTGAGCTAATATAATGTCACGTGTGGACTAGGAAAGTGCTAATGTTGTTTAGCAGGACCCTTGTTCATTTTGATTAACATCATTTTATAAAGTTTTATGCTTATTCAGGGACCCAACACAGTTAAAATGTAGAGGTAAGTGACATATTAATAATATGAGGAAATAAAGATTTGGAAGAAAAATTGAGAAAATGTTTGAATCCAAATGGAGAAATCAACCAGGTGTGGTGGTGCACACCTGTAATCCCAGCACTTGGGAGGCTGAGGCAGGAGAGAGGCTGAGGTATGAAGGAGACTGAAGCAGGAGGATCACTGCCAAATTTGAGGCAAGCCTGAACTGCATAGTGAAACCCTATCTCCAAAAGACAACAACCAAAAACAAAATGGAGAGATCAGATCATATCTTTAGATATAAGAATGTATGCTGTGTAACCGTGAGGTGCTGTCTTTGCAGTCAGTAATTAAACAGGCACAAATTAAACTAGATGCTGAAGAAGAAATTAAATTCATATAATTTAAGGAATATAGCAGGTTTCTTAGTCACGGAAACTTGGGGTGAACAGTTCGGAGATAACTGTTCAGGAGTTGATTAGATGAAATTCTGCCTACAGAAAGTTTCATAGATTATGTGACCTTTAGAAATGGCTTTTAGTTTGGGATTGTAGAATTCACTAGTAAGGGTAATGTAATGACCGGTCTTTGACTTGTGCATTGTGGGTATGGGAGTAGGCAGGAACCAAGAAAGTGTCTCAGGAAAATTTTAGATTCATTGCTTTTGTCTTAAAATTCAAATTGATAAGCAAGGTGGTTAACATCAGGAAGACATTTAGTCCATATAAACAGAACAAATGGCTGTTTCAATGCCAAATGATGAATTACATAAAAGTACAGCTTCTGAAATACAAACTTTAAACATTTCTTGGTAACAACTAGAATTAGGATCACTGTAAAGTAGGAAAAATCTGAATTTATGATCTTGATATAGAAAACTTTCAATTTTATTAAAAATTTTTTAAAAAGTCAGTTTTATTCTTTGGTAGTAAATTGATTTCAGATATCAAAGTATTTGCATTTGTAATTCTTAGGCAATGTCACATACATAATGTTATATATGTGAGTTACGTGTATGTGTGTGTGTATATATATATTTTAGTTAAATCATGACCCGGTTGCTTGAGTACATAGACAGATGTGTGTCACCAGGGCAGAGGCTGTGGGTGACTCTTACGCTGGGGAGGAGCTGCTTGGTTTTATAATTCCAAGCTGATTTGGGTCTGGCTCGATGAAGGTCAGAGGGAGCTTGGCAGCCTTCTCCTTTCTGCTCCTCCCAAGATGCTTTCAAACAGCAGCCGCTTTCTTTCTCCCTCCGGTGCCAGGAATCAAAGTCCTGACCTTGCACTTGCCAGGCAGGCACTGGGCCACTGAGCTATATCCCCGGCCCCAGCAGCTACTTTCTTAATTAGTGGTAGAGACCCTCAGGGAGATCAGGAGTGAGTCCTTTAGACTTAAGGGCTCTCCAGAGTTTACTACCTGTCACAAAACGTGCTTGCACAACACCATGAGAGTCTCTCGTGGTCACACTGATTTGTGAGGGAGTCAGGCCCTTCTTGGCCAGTCTGTAAATGTCCATGGCCTCTGAGGTCAGCTTCAGTCGGGGGCCACTGTGGCTGTACTGCAGTGTGATGGGATAGACACCCACGCTGGCGGTGGTTTGGAAGCAAAGGCTAGCTATGCTTTTTAAATGGTAGGATACTTAAAACATTTTTGACAGTACTCTAACATTTCCTTTAAAATGTTCCATAATTTAAGTGTTTCTTAACACAGCATTTTAGATATACACATTGTAATAGAAAATAATTATAATACTCAACTTTTGTATAGGGTGTACTACCGGTCAAGTCCTACTATAGGAAGAACAAATATAAACAAACTGATCTGACGAAAGTTCAGAATCTACGTAACACAATTTAAGCAGTATACAAGTACTAGGCTTCCAGTAAAAGAACATAGTTTGGTTTGCGCTGATGCAACTTGAGTAAGTTGTGTCTGTCAAGTAATGAGACCTGCTGTCTTCTCCCAGCTACTCTGAGGCAGTAACTTCAGCATGTCACTACCTATTCAGAGAGTAGCAGCAGAGTGCTTTGACACTTTTTTAGTTGTCTTCACAGCTTGGGGAATATTCTTTTGATTGTTTTCGGTGGTCACAAGTTGGAAATACAGGAAATGGGATGTGTAGGGAATTTGGATGGGTCAGTTCACCTGTACTTCTGAAAATCCAACTAGTTTTAAATAAGAAAAATATTTTTCTTGGACCATCTGAGAAAATGGCCAAGTGGTAAGCACAACAGCTCTGCCTCTCCAAGATTTGGAATGCAGATAACTGGAAAAAAACATGGGAAAGAAAAGAGAGAGGTGAATCCTTGGGATGTAAGAAGGATCTACAAGGAAAATTTGAGCCTATAAATTGAAGATGCAGAACTAAATGTGAAAAAAAAAGGCGCACTCTGCACTTTCTTTCTGACTACCAGTGTGTGACTCACGAGAAAGGAACACTGTACAAAGTGAAAGTGGGGTCTCCAAAGGCCTTCAGTGAGAAACGCAGCCATGGAATAGACCAGCAGGTGCTCTATGTGGCAACAGCCAGTGAGTGACTCCAGGCCAAGTGCCTTCCGTGTCCCCCCGGAGAGAGTGCGTGGATGCCACTCCAGGGGAGGGCTGACAAACCCAGAAAGCAGCTGCGAGTTAGCCTCACTTCAGGCTCCTACTACCGTGCTCCCCCACCACAGCCTTGGGGAGACAGCTGTGGTTGGAGGTGGTATTCAGGCTGACAGGAGCTGTAAGGACTCAGGCCCTCCCCGTGGCCAGGGAGATCAGGCTCATCAATCACTCTGGATTTGAAAGCCACAAAATTGTCACTCTCACCTTACTCCTGTGGCCAACTGGTGACTGACTGCATAGATCCTAGGAGAAAACTGTATATTCAAAATCATGGAGAAATTTCTCATGTGTGGGTGTTGCTTTTAGTTTGATTTTTTTTCTTGTTTCCTAGGGCTTGGGAAATTTTTGTCCTTCTGCTTTGCTTATTTCATTTTCTTTTTTTCCTTGCATTTTCCTTTTCTCTCTTTAATGATTTCTTAATTTTACTGTTTATAATTTTTGCCCCTTGTTTTCTTTAACCCTATTTCTTGCCAGTTTTTTTCTTCTATCTTTACCTAATTGTATAAACGCTCTCTACTCCCCAGTAAGACCACTTTCTCTGTATACAGTGTAAGGTTTAAAAGCTTTCTTATGTTCTCCCATTCCTATATCCTATATCTTTAATAGTATAAGCTGTAAAGCTTCATTAATCTTTTAATAGGTAACTTTGTTAAATTACTATTCAATTCTATTCAGGGAGATAACAGCTGTCATGTTAGTACATAGTAGCTGTTAGGTCAGTACCTGGGTTGTCTAAATGTTTACATCCTCATTGTGGATTTCTTCTCTAGGATTAAGAGTGCTATATAATTAGTTCTTATGATATGTTAATATGTAATTTCTCTTGGATGATACTACTGTAGCTGATTGGCTTGGTATTAACAATGTTACATAGTTCTTGATATTTGTCTGTAAGCTAATGCTCTAATTATCTTTGTACATTAATAACGCTTGAGTGTATTCCCAGCGAACATGGTTGCTGGGCTAATGACATTGCATTCTCTCTTCCTAAACTAACCAAGGTAGTCATATCTTAGGGCTTTGGCAAAGGATTATCGTGAGTCATACTCAAGTATATCAATGAAAAGCAACTAAAGATATCTGTATAACAACAAAGTCTTTAGACTGTAAGTACACACAAACCTCAGCATAAAACAAACCAAGAAAATAGAATTCTGAGATGGCAAGGCAACAAGATGTCTCACAGAGCTCCTAGCTCCACCAGTGCCAAATCAGGGGTCACCAATGTGCAGAGAACAGAAGCCACACACCTGCATTAGTTAAAAACAGGTTAGAAAACAGCTCAAAGAGATACTCAGGATTATAGAATGTGAAACTAAACATAACCAAAGTACTAATGAAAAAGATGAAGGGGCCTTCAAAAGACACTAATAAAAGGCTAGATAAACTAAACAAGATGACCCAAAATATGAGCGACCAGTTTACCAAAGAATGAGAGTCCATGAAAAAGGTTTCAATCAGAAATCCCTGAGATTAAAAATTATATTGAAAGTATGGGGAATAGAACCAACCAGTGAGGATAGAATTTGGCAGCTAGAAAACAATGATGCTTTCAGAAACTAGCCACTGAAGAGAACATGAAAAATGGACCAAAAAAATCAAGTTATATCAGGTACAGGTACAAATTCCCTATGATGAATGTATAATGTACCAATAAACAATTTAAAATGAACAAAAACTTAGATTATTCAAAGAAGGCTAACTGAAGAACAATTGGAGTAAGTGAAAAGTCCAAAGACAGCATAGATGGCTTAAAAAACCTGTTCAAAGAAATAATGGCAGAAAACTTCTGAAATTACAGGAAAAATTGTAAACATGGCTGCAATGTATAGAACCCCAAATAGCTGTGACGAGAAGAGAACCCTTCATGCCACATTATACATAAAGTATCATTTTAAGGTTCTTTACTTCATGTGCTCATAGTTATAAAAATCTATTTTGTCAACCTCAACATTTTTTTCTTGTTTCAGTTTAGATGGTTTTCACTTTACTGAATATCTTCCAATTAGTTTGTGCTACACATTTGTTATAAATCTTAATTCTAGCTGCTGTCTGATAGCCTACTCAGTACCAGTGTGTTTTTCTTAAATATAAAGTCATTTTTACACCTTTAGAAAGTTGAGATCTTATTTATTGCAATTCCATTAAGTGGCTGAAGCCAGGACATGTTTAAGCTCTCAAAATTTGTGTAGAAAACAGTTTTTCTTTTGAGCACCTATCACATGACAAAGTGTACATCTTTATAAATGTACATCCTTATAAATCTTTGTAAATTGTGTGTTAATTGCTGGTACTTAGCCACTGTTTACTTATATAAGCTGCAATTTAGTGTGCTCACACTTTTAATTAATTTTCACAATAATTCCATTTCATTTATTCGTTTACTTACTAAGTTAATTTTTGTGACAGGATCTTGCTGTGTACTCCAGGCAGGGTAGCCTGCATAGCCCAGGCTGCATCAAGCTTGCAGCTGTCCGCCTTGGCTTCCTGAACACGGGTGCTGCAGGTGTGTGCCTCTGTGCTGAGCTCCTCCGTTTTAAATTACATGCTTTCTTCCCCAAGTTAGCAAAGTGTTTCAGGGGAAGCATACATATTCAAGACCAACCGCCTATTAGTGATGCCAGATATCTTACTCTAAAGGCAATGATCATTTAGATTGTACCAGTTTTTTCTTGAACTTTTAAGAATTTTTGCATTGTGGATCTTGTCTAATTTGCTGAATATTGCTTCATTTTATGTTTAATTTGCTGAATATTGCTTCATTTTACCATTTTCCTTCCTGGTTTCCATACTGTTACATCATTTTTCCTGGTACATATGATTTTCAAACAAATTCCCTTTTGTTCTCTGCCTTCCTTTAACTAGCATTTCTCTCTGAATTCTTGTAGCCTATATCTAATCCAATTTTTAGCACTTGTTTATCTTTTGGTGTGATATTTTCTTAGCCTGAAGAAAAAAAATGTTAGTGCTTTTATAGTCTCCACAGTTCCTTGCCTTGTATTCAATATTTAGTAGAACTAATAACTTTGTGCTTTTCCTCAGGATATAGACTGAGCACAAAATTCAAATAAAACTTAACACTGAATGGTTTTAGTAAAGTTTTGTTTATCTGGTACTGAATATTTTCAAATAATGACTCATGCAAAATTCCCCAGCTCCTTTACTCCCTAAAAACTTAGATGTCTGGCCATTTAATTTCGGCATTGGCTTTATCAAGTGTTTTGAAAAATCAGTGATAAACTGCTTCCTTCACCACCAACCAGACAAAAGCTAGTTTCTGCTCCAAGTCCAAAAGTTTCCATTACTGAAACTCAAAGATCCCAAATGGACAGTTCATTATTAACGTAAAACCGCAGGAACACATACTATAATATAATTGCTGAAAATCACTGATGGAAAGAAAATCTTAAAATCAGAAAGAAAAAGACACTGTAGGTACCAAACAATAAAGATAAAAATAACAAGTGACTTTATATCAGAAACTATGAAAGGTATACAGTTGAAGAGTGTCTTCAAGTTCAGATATTCCTTGACTTACATTGGGATTGAGTCATGATAAATATCACATTTTAGAAATCATAAGACACTTACCTGAAGATACTGCTGCCCTAACCTGACCATACCTGAAATTCCACCAAAGCTGGGAGAACTCAAAGCAGAGCTTTTGGGATGGAAGGAATGAAAACATGAACCTCAAATTTCTAAATAGTAGAAACCAAAATATGACTATGCCAAGAGTCCTCTGAATCCAATTCCTTGTTCTTAAGCATCTAATTCAGTGCTTTCTGTGGGAAGAGGTGCTTAGGGGTTTTCACTGATATGGTGAAATTTGTTATGTTTTGAACAGTATCTCCTGAAAGCTGCCAAGATGCATATCCTCAGCTTCTTGAATGAGACTTGGAAGATATTGACTATCATGTAAAATAGAGTATTTTCTTTATCTCCTGCCATTATAATTTTAGTTTATTTCTATGAGTAAAGTTGACTGTAATGGCAGGTGGAAATTACAGCACTGAACAGTTTGATCTAATTGATACTGATAAGTATCTGGCCAAACAGTACAATGGGCATTTGTTTCAGGATCCAATGGAACATTCACCAAGAGAAAACATATAGTGGGGTCATTAAGCAAGTCTCAGTAAATTTAAGAGGGATGAAATCTTTCAAAGTATTTTCTCTGGTTACAATGAAATTAAAATTATCTGGATAAATTTTAAATATTTGTAAATTAACATACTTTTAAATAAGTAAAATGAAAAATATGGGTGAATGAAAAATAAAACAAAATTGATGGAATTTAGCCAAAGCATTGTCTAGGGGCTGGGGATATAGCTCAGCAGCATAAGCACCTGCCTGGCAAGTGCAAGGTTCTTAGTTTGATTCCTTTTACCACCAAAAACAAACAAAGAAACCCCAACCCCCCCCCAACCCCAGCATTGTCTAGAGAAAGATTTAAGTGTTCATTTTAGGACATAAATGTTGTAATTAATCATCGAAGTTCCCACTTTCTGAAACTAGGAAAGGAAGAACAAATTAGGTTAAAGTATCCAACTGGAAAGCAAAGAGCACAAACTAATGATAAAATATATTGAATCAAAATTTGTGAAAAAACACAGTATATAAAAAGTGTATTTTAGTTCATATGATTTGTATAGTTGGTCAGGTGAAATTAATCAGCAATGTGTGAAAGCATATTAGAAACTCCCTGGGTTTGGGTTGGGTTGTGGATATTAACTTATGAGTTCATTACAAGAGGCAGTCAGAGAACTCCTGTTGTAGAAACTTTCTGTAGTCTCTTTCAGATCGTGAATCAACAGATGAATACATTTGTCAGATTTTTTTCCAGACTAGTAAAACTTATTAGAGGCCCCAAAATTATAAACAAAATTTACATGTTTACTCACTTTCACCCTGGAACACATCCAGAAACACTTTCTGGTAGATAAATGTAGGACACATTCTACTGTGCAAGTTTTGCTCCTTAAAACTAATACACTTTGAGCCCTGCATTAAAATTTTCTTTATTTGAAAGAGAATAAAGCAAAACAAAATGGAACAAAGCAAAACACAATAATACTGGATTTCAAAAACAAGACAAGGAAATTTTTCATAGTTGCTGTACTGCATATCGTTATCCTCTAAATAGATGCTCAGACTATTGGCTTTAGACCCACAAAATCAAGCAATACAAGCATTAAGTTGTGTTTTACTTCAGTTGCTATCATCTCAGGCTGCGTTCCTCCAAATCAATTGGTTGCTTATGGGGATGTGGGTGCGGGTGGGGTGGCGAGAAGTGCTTTTCTTGTCTCCCGGCCTGGGCACTGGCTGGCTCACTAGAGGGTGTGGGTTGGCTTCTTGGTTCTGCTCCTGGCTCACAATTGCCTTAAGTAATTCTTTATTCTCCTTCCCTTAAGCCATACTTTATTTTTTTTTTTAAAATTAGCACGTTTGTGTACAGAATAGTGATGTCTATTCTGAGGAAATGCTGTGTGGATGTACCATGTATTTATAATTTTCACTTCCTTTCCTTTTATATTTCCTTCTCCTGAGTCTTTCCTATCCTCAAGAGTTTGGTTCCTGGTTTCCTCTCATCTCTCTGTTATTTTATTTTTATTTTTAATTTTTATTTTGAGGAGGTACCAGAAATTGAATTCAGGACATCATGCTTGCCAGGCAGGTCCTGCACCACTAAGCAAAATCCCCAGCTCCTGATTGTTATTTTACTTACTCATTTCCAACCATCTTCCTGAAAGCAACATGTAAATAGAATGAGGTGAAACATTTCCCAACTTTATGAGCCTAACATGACTCTGATTTAAAAAAAAAAAAAAGCAAAAGTATGAGATAGAACATTTCCCAACTTCGAGTCTAACATTAATAGCAAAGCAAAAGTCCAGAAAATCTCCCTATAAGAAATTAAGACTATAGATCATTATCTTTTGTGAGCACTGATGTAGACAACCTTAAGCAAATTTTAGTAAATCGAACACAACATATCAAAAGGATAGTGTCACCTAGAATGTAAACTTTGTTTAATATTTGAGAATCTATTCACTGTATTAATAGAACAAAGAAAAATCACAGTCTCATTAGATGTGGAAAACTATTTGACACATTTAAGAAAACAAGTAGGTACAGTAATTTTTTCAGTTTGATGAAGGATGTCTGTGATAAACCTACAGTTACTGTCATACTTACTGGTGAAAGACTAAATGCTTTACCTCAAAGACTGGGGTTTAGCCAAAGCTGTGTCTATGAAAGATTTAATTGCAAGGATATTACCTCTTAATTATATTTATTTTCCATTACATTGAATGTTTTTGACAATGAAGGCAGACAAATAAGCATAATTCATACAGACTGCAAACGAAGGAGTAAAAGTGTCTATGAAAATGGCATCTATTTTAGACTATCCTAAGAAATCTTGGGCAGATGGTAGCAGGAGCAATAGTTTACCAAATTTTCAGGACACAAAGTCAATATACAGTGTTTTAAAATATCATTTAAGGCAGTATAGAGTGTAAAATATCTTGGTCTAAAATTACAGTTCTTCAGTAGTTGTACACGGAAAACTCATATTGGTGACGAGGCAGAAATGACTGTCATATTTTTGTTTTGGAAGACAATATTACTAAGATGTTAACTCTACCCAAATTTATGTGTAGATTCAATTCATTGTCCATGTCATAGTATTGTATTTTTTATTTTATTTTGTGATACTGCAGATTGGATCAAACCCTTGCAAATATTGGCAAGGACTGTTCTGTCTAGCTACACACCCAACCTTTCAAGCAGATTTTTAAAAATGGAAATTGACAATGTGATACCAAAACTTATACTGAAGTGAAAAGAATAGAAACAGCCCAAGCCTTTTGATTTAAAGATTTAAGGCGTATTCTACCTGATTTGAAGACCTCAGTCAACTTAATGGTATTAACTTAAGGAAAGAGAATAATGGAATAGAATAGTGGTCTAGAGGTGGACCTATACATCTTTAGCTTTAAGCAAACATCAAGGAAATTTGTTGAGAGTAATCAATATCTTCAATAATTGTGTCTGTAACAACTGAGCATTTTTCTTGCACAAAATAAAAATAATACTTTGAGCCTTATCTTACATTGTATATTATAATTAATCATAGATTGGGGGAGCTGAGATGACTGAATAAAAATACCATTTACAAGACTGTGAATGAGAAGCATCAGGGCAGCACAAGATAAAACATATTTTGAGAAAAGTGAGAAATGGAGAATTCTTGGTTTCAAGAAGTGACAGGAACCCTAAACAGCACTGAAAATCGGACAATCAATTTAGAAGAAGAAAGCAGTAATTTAAACCCTAGTTTCTTTAATGGGATGGGAAACTGGAAACTCTTGGCACAAAGTGGGAAAATGCAAACAAACCTGGCAATAGCCACAGACTAGCCATTGTAACTTTAAGAAATATACATAGCACTTGCAAGCTTTAAATCCAGTTTGGAGAGTTAGTCTAAAGGGAACTCCTGTGCTCCAAAGTGACTCACTTTGAACCTCCACCAATTCCCAGGGCTCACACTACCATAAGAGATACTTCTAGAAGTCATCTTATCTCCTTCTGGCACCTACTTGTCATGTCGTGTCAGAATCTTTGGGCCAGTATGTGTCTCAGTGTCAGAAGTCAGTCCCCTCAAAACATCTTGCTGCATCAGGAACAGAGACTGTCGGGACCACAAGCCTGAGACCCACCTGTGATTACCCTGGTTTCATCCGTGTTCGTACATCAGAGCTGGCGAAGATGCCAGAAGAGCCCTGCTGCTCCAGGGATACAACCAGATCCTGCAGCTCAGGACCTTGGAACCAGTGGCCCCAACTCCTACCAATACCTGCACTAGACTGGCAGGATCTTGGGGAAAGCCTTCTAACCAGCCCATGGTCTTGAGACTGGAACTATTGGTACCTAAAAGCCTTTGCATCACTCAAGCTTGTTCCTAGGGACTAGGGAAATGGCCCACCTATATTCAGTTCCTTTGCCCTACCAGAGCTTTCCCCGTGGAGTGTAGGGATGCTTCCAATAATACTCTGAAGCTCCAGGACCACAGATACCAAGCCTGCAAGCCTTAGCCCCGCCTGAATCTACAGAATCTGGCAAAAGTTTGCCTGACATCCTACACTTTAAGAGACATGGATACCAGTGCCATTGACCACACACATGTATGTGCACAGGCCTTGGATGACCTTGGGAAATGTCCATAGCTGTGAACCTTGCACCACAGGTGCTGGTGCCAAAAGACATGGCACCATTTATGTTTCTCCTCTTGCAGCTGGAAAGTATCATCTGGGGTCCACAGTCCCATGAAGGCAGCTAATAGTGTTCAAAGCCCCAGCATGAACTGCTGTGGGCATAGGGAAAGTTCTCACTATGTTCCAAAGCCTGGAGGCCATGATTTCCATTGCCACAGACGCCAGCACCTGCTGTGCTCACCTGGTGGCGCCTGGAAGTGAAGAGGAGATGAGAACTTGGGAGGAAGAGCTAAGGACCAAACATAGTCCCACATGGTAATGACACCATGATCCACTCCCTTCAGCTGGGTCTCACTGCTTGTTTCTGTCATCTGCCAATAATGCCATGAATTTATAATCTCATCAATCCTTTGAGGAAGTTAAAGGAGTCATGATCCAATCACTTCTCAAAGGCCCGCCTGTGAATATGTGCACTGGGGCTCAAGCTGTCAGTGCATCAGTTTTTTGGGGACAGTTCATATTTAAACCATAACATTTGTAAATGACCTGTTTTCATAAAAAGAAAAACCTAAATTATCCATTAAAAAAGTGTCAGAATTTGTTTTGAGACAAGATCTCACTGTATAGTACAATCTGACCTTGAACTCACTTTGTAGCCCAGGCTGGCCTCAAACACGTAACAATCCTTAGCTCATGAGTTTTTAATGTTTTCATTAGTATACATTTGCAGTATCTGACATTTACATTCAATTCATTAAGTGGGTCCATGATCGTAACATGTCATGATTCTTTTTATTCTTCTTCCCCTCTCTACCCACTGATTTAGCAACTATGATTTGTGCAGCTATAAACATGGGTGTGTGCGCATTGGTGTAATGTTAAATCTTTAAATATTTCCCTTTAACTGGGAGTTTGTCTGGTTTGGGGATCATCATGATGCTGGCTTTCAGAAATAATTTGGAGAGTATTCCCTCCTTTTCAATTTCATTGAAGAGTCTGAGGAACATTGGTGTTGTAACCTCCTTAAAGGTCTTATAGAATTTAGCAATGAATCCATCAGGTCCTGGCCTTAAAATTACAGCTTCATGGGCTGGGGATTTAGCTCAGTGGCATAAGTGCAAGTGTGCAGTCATGAGTTCAATCCCTAGTACCCCCCAAAATTTACAGCTTCAATTGTATTGGTTGTTATTGTTCAGAATTTTTATGTCTTCTTGGTTCAGTATTGGTAATTTTTATGAGTCTAGAAATCTTCATTTCTTCAAGATTTTCTGTTTTGTTGCAGTGTAATTTTTCATAGTAGTTACTGTCTTCTGGATTTCAACAGCTTCAGCTTCCCTCTTTCATTTTGAGTCCATTGAATGAGTCTTTTTTTCTTTCTTTTCACAAGTGTGGCTAAAGGTTATCTCTTTTGTTTGTTCTTTCAAAGAATGAACTTTTTGATTCATTGAGGTTTGGCAGGGAGGTGGATGTAAAGGAGGTAGATAAAGAATGACAAATTGTCATAATTAAGAAGGATTGGTACAAATGATCTTAGGCAAAAGACAAATGCAGAAGGAAACTTTCAGGTAAGATGACAGTAAAATAGAAGTATATTCATGTGAGTCTCCAACTGAGAAAAATTAAGAGTTAGAAAAAAGTATATTCAAGGACAGAAAGAGAGGGTGAGTTCTAGAAATCAAAAACAAGTGACAAAAGACCTAAATCCAGGAGAAATAGGCAATGCAGAGAAAAATACAAAGTAGTCTCGCACAGACAAACCCAGCTTATTTTGGCGGGGAAGGGGAGCTGACTCACAAGGTACAAGGTAAACCTTCGGAGCGCCTGCAATTCCAGTAATAAACAATGGACTGGTAGCCCTATCCACACGTGTAACTTACAGTTACTACAAACCATGAAAATGGGAGAATTTAGTTTAAAAGTGGCTTCTATGTGGCAGACTGGCTTTGGAAAAAGAAATCTGCTGCAGTGCTCACCAGATCTCAGAGTGTTATAAGCAGGAGCCATCTTGAGAGATGGAAAATTGTTTGGAACTGAGCTATTCTGGGGATCAGAAGTTGAAGACCAAGTGTAATTTAGGGTTCTTGGGGGCCCCTTGCTACAGTGACTCAGTGGGAGATAGTTACAAGAGGCATAAGTGGAGAATGGGAAGGTTAGACCATGTTCATGGATCATATTTAATATTGTTAAAATGGTCATTTACTGAGAAAAATCTACAGATTCAATGCAGTCTTTATTCAAAATGCCAATGACATTCTTCACAGAGCTAGAAAAAAAAGCCCAAAGTTTATATAGAAATTAAAAGACCCAGAAAGACCAAAACAATTTTGAACAAAAAGCAATGCCCAAGGCATCAAATACCTGATTTAAAACATACTACAAAACCATATTAACAAAAATAGCATGATACTGGCACAAAAGCCTACATATCGGACAATGCAGTCAAATAGAGGACACAAACAAAGCAACACGACTGCAGCTATATGGCTCTTGACAAAAGGGGCAAAAAACAAAAAACAACCCAAAAAACAAAAAAACACTTGGGCAACCCATTTGAGACCTCTCCCATCTCTCAGGAGCTATTCCTACTCCCCATTAGTTTTTCCTTCAATAAATTTTCTTACTCTTAACCTCTGTTGTTCCTCAGAATTCATTCTTTGACGTTGGGGAATGTGAACTTTCATATTGGACATCTAACAGCTTGGGAGTTACATTTATTTCCCCTGTATTGTTTGGAGGTCATATACCATTTGGACACTCCACCAAGATAACTAGAAGGAGGACCTGTTCTCTCTGCTCAGTGCATTGTGGGGGTCCAGCTGAGCCCTCCCTCAGAGTTGCCCTAGGGGAGCAAGAAGAGGCCTCAACTGGGGAGACAACATGAGAGCTGCCCTTGGAGAGGAGTCAACTCCCCAGCAGGCAATGCAAGAAGCCCACCCACCTGCTCCTCCTGCCTCCTGCCCATTCACAATGCAGCCAGCCTCTGCAAAGTAGTCTGATCTAAGGGACTATGTCTTCATTGAATTGTGTGTTGAAGATAGTACAAATGTTAATTAAATTTTGAAAAATTCAAACTTACTTTCAGTTATCCTGGGGGAAGTGATAATTTTAAACATTTAAATAAAATAGATCTTTTTCACTGCACTGATCCAAGTGATTTCAAGCATAAAAGAACAGACAGATAAATCTTATGCTGTTTACAAAAAGGAGAATCTGGCCACACATGCCCTTGGTTAACAAAAGAAAGGGCAAAGCTTAATTGGTTTAGTGTGAACTTCGATAATTGGAAAGACTGGGAGGATGGTTCCACTGAAGAGATGTCTAATTTTGATTGTTTCGCTGAGTTGATGAACAACATAGGTGGTGAGGAGGATGCAGATTTACCAGAAGTAGATGGAGCAGCTAATGATTCACAGGACAGTGATGAAAGGATGCCAGATCTGGAGTAAGCAAATGTCATCACCTGAATTTTGAAAAAGAAAATAACTTCCATGCAGGATTTCATAATTGAGAGAATTCCTGAGTTGAGAGCTCTAAAGCCAGATGCTGTATTTGCCTCCTGTAACTCATTTTTCCAATCTGTTTTTTCAAGGCCTCACTAAGGGTAGATAATGTCCAATCATGTGGAGCAATTTTAAGTCACCTGAGGCCTTACCCTTATGCATGAACATGTCCCACATTTTCATGAGCTGCTGAGGTCCTAGGCAAGTGATACAGCAGTTGTGATAAAAAAATTTCACCCAAGTTTCTCTTACTTCACACCACAGGTTATTGACATGATAGAAAGTTCTAGGCATAGCAAAAGATAGCTAAAGTTTAGATTTTATTCATGGGCTTAAACTGCTTGACATCTGAAGCTGACAACCTGCTATTCCTCTGGTGTACCTTTAAGGATTATTCCACAAAAATTTATTTTTCAAGAAATTTACTTCAAATTATTGTATGTCAGTGATTGCTTGTCAGTGTTGCAGATGTATCTTAGCTAAAACTAGTGACTGTCCTTAATTTAGTTGGTTTTTGAAACCTATGCATTTGGTATTGTTTGGCCCTTAAGCTTTTATGCCTCTGGGACAGGGATTTAGTGCAGTGACTTAAGTGCCTGCCTGGCAAGCACAAGGTAGTGAGTTCCATCCCCGGTACAGAAAAAAAACAAAAATTTTTTTTAACATCCTAGCATGGAGCACGAAAAAAACCTGTACATTGTTGCTTGGGAATCTGTACATTTAGACAAGATTTGTATTTGCACTGTCAATAGGGCAAATGAATAAAAAGATGTTAACACACTGTTGGATTTTTAAAAAATTTCTATTTTTGATTCAACTTTAGCTGAAATATCTCAATTTCTGTTTGCAACAGTGGGGATTTTTAAAAAAAGCCTATATTCTTTCTAATAAGCTGTTGGAAGTAAAAAACAAACAAACAAACAATAAACCACCACCACCACCAATGCACAAATACCCTTTTGATAGATGGTGCTGGGAAGACTGGATATCCATTTGTAGAACACTGAAGCTAGATCCCTCTCATCCTATACAAAAAACAAATTTAAAATGGATCAAAGACCTACATACAAGACCTGAAACTTTGAAATCAGTAGAGAAAAATATAGAGGAGATGCTCAAAGTCATAGGTAGGAAAAGACTTCCTTAAATAGGACTCCAATAGCACAGGAAATAATAGCAAGACTGAACAAATGAGTATATCAAATTAAAAAGTTTATGCACATCAGTATGAAGAAAGCCTACAAAATAGGAGAAAACTATACCAGTTAATTTTCTGAAAGAGGAATAAAATCTACAATATATAAAAAACTGAACATGTGTAAATACTGTATTGTCCCTACAATGTGAGAAACTGAAAAGAATAAATAAGATCTAAAATGTACAATAAATATTGTGAAATGGGAAGAAATTGTTCAAAAGGACAAAAAAACTAGGATGAGTGAAAGGGGAAAAATAGTAGGGAAAAGGAAAAAATAGTAGGGAGAAGGAAAAAAATGCAAGCCAGTAGTACTAGTATCTTTTAGTTCATTAAAAAGGAAGGTTTGTGTTAATATTGACTGCAGAAATTTTATGCTCATATCTTGTACCCTGTGCAACTACTTTAAACATAATAACATGTAATGTATTAACTATTGTTATTTTCCTATCATTTTGTTATGGCATTTTGTTTTATCTTTTTTTCATAAAAATATTGCAAAAAAAAAAAGCTCAAACATTAAATGGGCAAGAAAATCTAACAGACACTTCTCAAAAGAAGTAGAAGGCCAATAAGTATATGAAAAATATTCAACATGCTTAATTAACCATTAGGAAAATGGAACTCCAAGCTACATTATTTTATTTCACCCCTGTTGGCTGTCATCAAATCCATTTTAAATTTAATCCATCAATTTTAAATTTGTTTTTTGTATAGGATGAGAGGGATCTAGCTTCAGTGTTCTACAACACTATTATTTCTAAAAAGAAATAAATACTTGTGAGGATACTGGTGATAATGTTAATTACTATAGCTGCTACAGAAATCAGCATGAAGGTTTCTAAAAAAGCTAAAAGTAGAGGCAATATATGATCCTGCTATTGCACTCTTTGGTATACATTAAAAAGGAATTAAAGTGAGTATACTATAAAGATATTTGCATATATACCCATAATTCACAATAACCAAGATATGGAACCAGCCTATGGAACCATCAATGGATGAATGAATAAAGAATATTTTTCAGCTAAAAGTATGAAATGATGTCATTTTTAGGAAAACAGTAGGAAATGGGGATCATCAGACTGAGTAGAATAAACTCAGAAAGACAAGTTCATATGTTTTCCCTACTATGTGAAATCTACAAACAAAAAGTTTACATGAAAGTAGAAAGGAGATTATTAAACAACATGAAGGGAAGAAGGGGTATAGATGTATGGCAGGATTATAGGGGGAATGGATATGATCAAAATTGGGGTTTGCTGTGGCATTGTCATACATGCACACTAATAGTATGTTGCAATAGTATGATGTATGAAGGATTTCAGTTTTTCCCCATTTAATATGATGTTGGCAGTAGGTTTGTCCTAAGTGAGTTTTATCAGATTGAGCTAAGGTCCTTCTATACCTATTTTCTTCTTGATATAAACAATGTTGGATTTTCTCAAAGACTTTTTTTTTGCAACTCAAGGTGATCATGTGATTTTTGTCCTTCTGTGTATGCAATGTATTATATTTATTAATCTGGATATGCTGAACCATCCTTGCTTCTGTGGGGGTGAAGGCTATTTGGTCAAGATACACAATGTTATTGATGATTTGTTGCACTCTGTCAGTACGTTGCTGAAGATTTTTGCATCCATATGTACTAAAGTGATTGGTCTGTAGTTCTCTTTTTGTCTGGTTCTGTAATTAGGCTAATGTTAGCTTTTAGGAATGACTTGTGGTATACTCCTTTCCTTTTAATTTCATTGAAGATACTGAATGTTGTTGTTAGATTTTCTCTGAAGTTTTTGTAGAATTCAGCAGTGAATCCATCTGGACCTGAACTTTTCCTAGCTGATAGTTTTTTTAAATTACCACTTCAATTTCATTGCCTATAATTGAATTATATAGGGTTTTAAAATCTTGATTTGGTTTTGGTAATTCATATGTTTCTATGACTCTATCCAGTTCTTGTGAATTCTCCAACTTATTGCCATTCAGGTTTGCAAAACATTTGTTAAAAACCTGTTTGATTTTGGCAGTGTCTGTTGTGATCTCATTTTTTTCATTTTTAATTGCATCAATTAGAGACATTTCATTCCATTTTTAGGGGGATTATTTTAGCAAAGGATTTGTCTATTTTGTTTATTCTTTTGAAAAAACCTACTCTCTGATTCACTGATTCTTTGTATAGGGTTTTTTTGGGTACCACTTTAAATTGACTTTTGATCTAATCTTTATAATTTCTTTCAAGTACTAACTTTGAATTTGGATTATTCTTTTTTTATAGGTCCTTGAGGTGCATTGTTAGGTTATTTATTTGGGCAGCTCTGTTTTTTTGATGTGGGCTTTCACAGCTGTATAGGATAGCTACACTTGCTTTATTTCTGGGTTCCTGTTAGAATACTGGTTTCTATTCTTTGATTTTTAGTATATGAGTTTCTTTTTTAGTTAAATGTGTTTCTTCCATATAGCATACTACTGGACTTCATTTTTAAATTCATTTTACCAATCTTTGTCTTTTGATTGAGTGATTGAGACCATTCACATTGAGAATTATTATGATAGTTATTGATTTATTTCTGTCATTGCCTCATTTTCTTGTTGCTGATTCCCTCTTTCCCTCTTTTGGACTGCATACCCTCGCTGGTGTATTCATCATCATTATTATTATTTTTTTGTGCTTTTGAGACAGGATTTTGTTGTGTGGTTCAGGCTGGCCTTGGGCTCACTTTGTGGCCCAGGCTGGTCTTGAGCTTGCAACCATCTTCCTGTCTCAGCCTCCCAAGTGCTGAGATTACAGGAATGCTACACCATGCCAGCTTCTATTAGACTTTTTGTTATTATTAGCTTCACTGTCTCTTTCTAGAATATCTTTCAGAATTGTTTTGAGTACTGATTTCATGGTCAGATGCTTTTTATCATGACAATTTCTTATTTATCAGTTTCTAAAGATAGTTTCAGGATATATCAGTCAGTCTTGGTTGGAAGCTATTTTCTTTTAGGGCTTAAAGCACTTCCCTTCTATCTCCCCTGGTCTTTAAGGTTTGTATTTTGAAGTCTTCTGTAATTCTAATGGGCTTCCCTTTCTAAGAATTTCAGTGAATTGGTTTTCTCTAACAGTTTTAAAGTTTTCTTCCTGTGTGGGGATTTTAGGATTGTGACTATAACATGTCATGGAGAAGTTGTTATCTGATCATGGCTATTTGGAGTTTTATATGCTTCATTTATCTCTATGTTAAATTACTTTTCCTTATGTCAAAAAATTTATAGTATTATTTTGGCAAACTTTTTTTTTTACTGTCATTTATACTGTCATCTGATTTTTCACTAATTCCACCTAACCTTAAATTAGTCTTCCTTGTGTCACTTATGAGCTGTTGAATCCATTTTTCATGTTCTCTTGTGTTTTAAGTTTTCTCTCATTAATTTCTGACACTCAGCTGTCAGATTGCTTGCTGTTCCTGCTGCTATCCTTTTGGTAGAATTTTTAATTTCCTGTATTTCTGTTTGGAGCCTGTTCATGGACTCTGAAGTCTTTCTTCGCTGGTGATTCATGTTTTGCATCATTTTATTAGCTCTGCTAGCTTGTTATTAGCGTCTTCTATAGACTCACTGCTTGTTTTGTGTTTTTGGCTCAGTATCAGTTTACTGTACCTTCTGTGAGCTTGCCAATGCCTTGTTGCTCTGTTTGTTGTCTGTCTTGACACCGTTTCAAATAATTTGACTGTGTGGCTTTTGCTTTTTTAATTCTTTGACATCCCATGAATCAGGTTTGATAGAGTTGGGAGTTTGGGGTGACATTTTGTTGGTTTGTCTTCATGTTTCTACTTTTTTATTTTTATGTTGAGACTTACAGGTTGATTGTAGTGGAATCATGGCACTTCTTACCATGTGGGCAAGCAGGCCCATGTAGGACACACACGTGCGTGCACGCACAACCCCCCTTGCCCCCATGACCCAAGGCCAAGTCTGTCTGCCAACTTCAAGCCTGCTGTACACCCTGTCCATGAACAGTGTGTTCAAGTGGACTTCTGGATTTAATGTCCACAGGCAAGAAAAAAGTTGTTTCTTTATAGAGGTATCCTTACTTAATGCTTACTTTTCAGTCTTGTCCCCTGGGCACAACTAATTCTTGCACTTTGCCTCTTTCCTAAGATGCTTCAGGCTATATAGCCCAGTATACATTTATGCAGGATTGGGCCACAGTATTGTTAATAACCTGAAGGCATTTCAGGTATTAGCATCCCAAGAAAACCAGCAACATCTATATTAACTGGACTATAATAATAAAATTACCAACAATTAAACATCAAATACAAACTAAGTATTGACAGATCTTAAGGACCAATAATGTATCACTATTAGCCGTAGAAAAAGGGTTTATAATTGTGGCATCAATACTAAGACAAACAAAATATTGACCTACTCTATCTACTAAATGAGCAACTTCACTAACAACGCAACAGTATTCAACATCAATGGTGTAACACTAATTAGTTATCAAGAGTTCAATAGAGTTTAATTGTTACACTAGTAAATGTAGAGGGGCGGGGAATTGGAATATGAAAAAATAAAATTTGGGAAATTAATCAATGGGATATGAGAGAGGAGAGAAAAGATAGTCCTACTGAGGAATAAGAAGAAATTAATAATGTTAGAGGACAGTCACAGGAAAAAAAACAAGAAAAAATTTTAAAAAAGATTACAGAGTACAAAAAACTGGAAATGAAGATTAGAAGAAAGAGAAAAAAGTTGAAAAGGGGAAAGAGAACATAAAAGATGGAGAAAAGGAAAAAAGGGTTAAAAACTAGTCTCCCCTAGAAAAACTTGATGAAGAAAGATAAAAATAGTAAAATAAGATTTAAAAATTGCATCAAAGAAAAAAATTACAGTGCTTTTGAATGAGTGGTTTTTCTTTCCAGGACCTGCAGTTTTAGGATCCAGCCAGGCAGAATTTTTCTCTGCTTAGCTTTAGGGCAAATGGGTTTTTGAGGTGCTCTGTCTGTACTGGAGGCCTCCCTGTTCATTTACCCCAGACTGTGGTTACTGTGCAAGTCAGGTATCTCTTTGTTCCTATTGATAGAAAATATAACCAGTCCGTGGGCCTCTGCTAGGTGTGGATTGTGGGGCAGGTGCTCAGGTGGACTTCTGCCTTAATGTCCACAGGTAGAGTCTGGTTGCTCTAGTCTTTCCCCAAGGTGTTCTCATCTAGGATCAAGTTGATTGGTTAGTCCTTGCCTCTGCTGCTCTGTACCAAGGGGAAAAAATATAGAGAAGGCTTGATGCTGGTGGAGAGACTTGGCCTTGTGTCGTGTGTGTGTGTGTGTGTGTGTGTGTCCTACATGGGCCTGTTTGCTCACATAGTAAGGAGCATTGCTTGCTTGTGTTGGAGAAACAGAGACCATATTTTTGGGTGTGAATATTGTGGTTTGGATAAAAAAAAATGTTCCCCCAAATCTTCATAGGTTTAGACATGAGATTTTTGAAAGGCGATTAAATCATAAAGGCTTAACCTCATCAATGGATTAATTCTGTGATAACTTCATAGCTGTATGTGTTGTGAAGCCTAGTTGAAGGAAGTAGGTCCCTGGGGTCATACTAGGGTCTATATACCTGGTCCATTTCATCTCTAAAGTTTCCCTGCTGCCATAAAGTGAGCAGATTTACCCATCACACCATGAATCATGGTGTTTTTACTGCCTTTCAGCCATCCAACTGTGGAATGCATATTTTGAAATTGTGAGCCAAAATAAACTTTTTCTTCTTTAAATTATGCACATCAGGCATTTCATCCTAGCAATAAAAAACTGACTAATGCAATGGGCTTGTCTCTTACGTAAAATAGTATTAAAACCATCTTTAAATGTCTTTCTACCTTATGTAAAAGATCCATCAACCAAATAAACACAACAGTCACAAGTTTAAATTTGACTTAATTTATTATAGATATTCTATGAAGGGTTGCAGGATGATATGCATCCAGCATAAAAGGGGGGAAATTTCTTTATATTTCATTTTAAATAAAATAAAACAAAACAATAAAATGAAAAAAAACAATACAAGGAGAATAATCTTGGATTTCAAAAACAAGACGGTAGGAAATCAACAATGGTTACTATAGTGCACATTGTTATCCTCCAAGTAGTTGCTCAGACTACTAGCTACAGGCATGCAAAGTTAAACAGTGTAAGTACCAAGTTGTTTTTTCACTCCAGTTGCGATCATTTCAGAAATTTCAGGTATGTGACTGGCAACTGATTTTGTGTCTACATCTCCTGGACTTGTTTTTGGGGGGGGCTTATTGTGGGGTGTGGCTTCTTCTCCTCAGGCCTGCAGTGTCTAGCTCTTGGTGGCGGTAGGTGGTGGTGTTGGGTCTTTCTCTCCAGGCCTACAGGGGCTGGCTCACAGGGATGGTGTGTGTGTGTGTGTGTGTGTGTGTGTGTGTGTGTGTGTGTGACTTCCTCTCTGTGCCTGGTGACTTGTTCACTGGGAGACACGGCTTCTTGAGCTTGTGGCAGTGGGCCTGGTTTTCTTATTTTTGCTGGATTCCTGGATTATCTCTCTCCATGGGCTTCAAGTCTCACTTCAAATCCTTCCTGGGTCCAGGGGACCAACTTCCCTCCTCTCTCTCTCTCTCTCTCTCTTTGTCTTTTTGAGACAGGGTCTCACTATGCCATTCGGGTTGGCCTTGAGCTCACTTTGTAGCCCAGGCTGGTGTTGAACTCACAATGATACTCTGGCCTCAGGCTTCCCTAGTGCTGGGATTACAGCCTTTTTTCTTCTTCATGTTGCTGTATTCCAGTGTGTGGACACCAAATCTTGGAAAGGCTCTCTCTCTACTGCTCACCAATCCATCATCTTCCCAGAAGTCCCCTGGCTTTTTTTTTTTTTTTTTTTTGGTACTGGGGATTGAACTCATGACTGGGTGCTTGCAAGGGAGGCGCTTATGCCACTGAGCTAAATCCCCCGCTCCTGGGGGAAATTTTTGAATATAGTCTAGATCAGTAGTACTGTGTAAGTCTGGCTTCAAGTGGATAGTAAGAGAATAATTTCAAACTGTAGTCCACTCCTGACATTCACATGGGCTTCTTTCTTTCAACCAAGAAAGATAAAAGGAACATAGTTTTGTCCTTGGAATTCATTGTTGTGATGAGTGTTGGTGTTAGAGTAGGATATGAATCTGGAACCTGACTTTGGATGAAGTAATTTCTCTGAGTCTTAACATGTAAAATTAAAATAATCAGTAATTTTCTCTTTGTGTTTTGAAAAGAGATAATGTGTGTATAGGTAAAAACCTATACATGCTAAGTATTTGGTCAATGTCAGATGTCAGCTTTTATTATTTTAATACTAAACTAACATTCACTGAGAATCTATTATATAATATGTTAGATAGAAAGTTATTAGTGGGCTGGAGACAGGTGGCTGGGGATAGGTTACTTGAAAAGCAAAACATGATCTTTTTTCTTTCACTTTCTCAATCATTAGCTATAGATAAGATCCACTCAAGCTTGTGGATTCCAACTTCAGCTCAAAAGGATGTAACATCCTTTAAGTGTGCTAAATAAGGTTCAGGGCCTGTATAAAGTCCAGATGGTGGGTGAGAGGCTGGAAAAAGCTCAGGGTCTCAAAATAAACCTAATAGAGATATGCATTTAATTAGTGAACAGAGACCTACTTCTTTCTGAAGTAGGTAAACACAGTCCATTTATTTGTACAGAAACAATGATCTCCGAGGAAGGAATGTACATTCCTTGAAAGATTAGTTGAATTAGAATCATATAAGTGTAACCTGAGACCTCATTCAGTACAACTGCCACTTTGGTGCTTGTCCAACTGCCTGCTTAAAGGTGCATCCTGTCTGTGTCTCCGTCTCTTTCTCTTCCCTTAACGCTATTATGAAACAGTGGGGCTGAGAGGGAAGGAAATAAGCAGTGGGGATGAGAGGGAAGGAAATATGCTATGGAGAAAAGAAAGGAAGCTAAATAAAATGTGCCTCTTGAAAAATTCCTTGCACGAGACAGTGGAGTAGTAGGGAGACACTGTTAGGCCTTGTAAGCCATATTTTCTCACACAAAGAATCTAAGCAGTCCTCTTGGGCATTGAACTGACAGCCATATTGTTTTTAGAGTAAACAACTTGAACATCTGTGTATCTTAAATGGTGCCAAAAAATCATATAAGAGAACAAATTCAGGTTCTTGTTAATGTATTTAACACATCATTGAGTACCCATTCTATACCAAGTATTTTGTCTTAAAAATGAAAATGGCACACAGTTTACTTTCCTGGATTGGTAGAAGAGGAAACAAGATAATTTGAGCTAAGGTAGCTTACTCACCAAGAACTATGCTAAAAATTTGTATTCCTTAGAGAAGTGACTGTAACCCACCCAGAAGACTGAGACTCTGCTCTGCCTTCAGAGGAAGAATGAGAGGACAAAGGACCAGAATAACTTTATTTTATTTTAATTAGCATATATTTGCCATACATAATGATCACATTCATCATAGTGAATTTATACCTGTATATAATGTCTTAATTCTTTTTTTCCATTCCACTTCCCTCCTCCAACCCTTCTTTCCCTCCCAATTTGTAAAAGCTTTGTTTCCATTTGTTTCCTTCCATTCTGTTTTAAAAAAAAAATTCCTATTTTCTTTCCTTCCCTTCCCTTCCCCTTTGTTCCTCTTCCATTTTAACCTGTTCTTTCTATTTCCTGATATCTAGCCTCTGTTTTGCTCCTTACTTATTCTTTGGGTTTCTCACATGAGAGAAACTGTGATATCTAAATTTGTGTGTCTGATTTATTTTACTTAAGGTTTTTGTCTCTGAGGTACATCCATTTACCTAAGAATGAATGAGGTGTATATTTCTTTATGGTAAAGTAGTATTCCATCATATATAAATACCACATTTTCTTTATCTATTCATCTGTTTATGGGCACCTAGGCTGTTTCCAATATTTAGTTATTATAAATTATGCTGTTATAAACATAGGTATGCATGTTTCACTGTGGTATGACAACTTTTAACTCTTTCAGGAAGTACCTAGAGAGGAAATTGCTGGGTCAAATGGAACCACTAGTTTTAGTTTTTTAAAGAATATCCATAGTGATTTCCATAGTAGTGGCACCAGCCTAAACTCCCACCAAAAATGAAGAAGAGTTCCTTTTTCCCCCACAGCCATACCAGCATTTGTTTTTTGATAGATTTATTGATGTCAGCCATTCTTTCTGGGGTAAGATGGAATCTCAGTGTTGTTTTAATGTGTATCTCTTGAATGACCAGGAAAGTTGAACATTTTTTCATATATTTATGTGCTGTTGGCACTTCTTCATCTGAGAGGTGTCTGTTTATTTCAGATGCCCATGTTTGACTGGCTCTTTAAATGTGAGGGTTCTGAATTTTTTGTTCTTTATATATTCTACATGTTAGTCCTTTGTCTTAGGAGTAGCTGGTAAAAATATTTTTCTCATTCTGTGGGTTGTCTCTTCACTCTGGTGGTTTATTTTGCTGTGCAAATGCTTTTTAATTTGATGTGATCTCAGTTGCTAATTCTTTGTAGTAATTCCAGTGCAGTTGAGGTTTGTTCATAAAGTCTTACCTAAACTATGGGAGTTTTACCTATTGTATCATCCAGGAGATTAAGCGTTTGTGTTTTAATGTTTAGATTTTTGATGCATTTTTGTTTTAGTTTAGTGTATAGTGAGAGATTTGGGCCTCGGTTTAATCTTTTTTTGGCATGTGGAAAGTCAGTTTTCCCAGAACCATTTATTAAAAAGGCTTTCTTCCAGTGAAAGCATTTGATGCCTTTTTCAAAGATGAGGTAATTGAGTATGTTTGGAGTTGTTTCTGCATCTTTTATTCTGTACTATTGATCTTTGGGTCTGTTTCTTTGCTAGTCGCATGATGTTTTTATCATAGTAGCTTTGTGGTATGACTTCAAATCGGTGATTTTGATGGCCCCTGCCTTCCCCTTATTGCCATAGATTGCTCCTGCTACGTTAGGTCTTTTACGGTTCCATGTGAATTTTAGGATTGTTTTTTCTAGTTCTGTGAGGTATATTACTGGTATTTTGATGGGGATTGCATTAAATCTGTATTACAGTTTGGGAAGCATGGCCATTTTCACTATATTGGCTCTGCCTATTCAAGGACAGGAGATAACTTTCCATTTTCTGATATCTTATTTGATCTCCTTTTTTAGAGTACTGTAGTTTTCAATGTAAATGTCTTTCACTTCCCTCAGTTTGAGTCCTATATTTTCATTTATCTTGATACTATTGTGAAAGTTGTTTTTTTTTTCTGATTTGTCTCTCAGTGAGTTTGTTATTGGTGTACAGAAGTGCTATTGAGTTTTGAATGTTGCCTTTGTCTCCTGCTATGCTGCTGAATTTGGTTACTAATTCTAGGAGTCTTTTGATGGAGTGTTTGGGTCTTCTATGTATCTAGAGTATCATGTTATTAGCAAATAATGGTAATTTAACTTCTTTTCCTATCTGTTGTAGTCAGGGGTTATAGGAAGAACAATTACATACAGGACACAGAATTTATAATATTCTTTTATAACATTCAACCAGTGTTAAATATAAGAAAGTGCAGGAAACGTGTCCACAACACTAAAGACCTAGAAAATTCAGCCAAGGGTCTGAATCCCATACCAATGTCCTGCATGAGTCCAGCCGAAGACCTAGGGCCCATGAGAATGCCTCCCACACGTCCAACTGGAGATGTAGAGCCCACAACAAGGACTCATGAAAATCTGTTTTATGGATTTGTGCTGGGAAGGCCCAAAAGTCAGCAGTGGAAGCTAGAAAATCTATGCCAGCAGGGCATCTTCAATTATATTGATGGATATTGGACTGTTTAGAATTTTTATATCTTCTTGATTCAGTTTTAGTAATTTAGGGTACCTAGGAATCTATCCATTTTTTTCTGGGATTCTCATCTTTAGAATATAGGTTCTCTAAGTAGGTATTGATGATCTTCTAGATTTCTGCAGGATCTGTTGTGATTTTTGCCCTTTTCATTCCTAATTGTGTGGATTTGGGTCTTTCCTCTTTTTTCTTTCTGGAATCTTGAGGTTCAACATTAGGTTGGTGATCATATTTATGGCTGTTATTTTTTGCTCTTGCTTGTACGTATGTAGTGATGTTCTTTGTCTCTTCTAATTAGTCTTGGCTTTAAATTAAATTTGTGTGCAAATAGCTACCCCTGCTTTTTTTTGGGTTCTTGTTGCACTGAGTATTGTTTGCCATCCTTTGACTTTCAGTCTCTGAATATATTTTTCAGTTAAATGTTTCTTTTATGTAACATGTTGTTGGATCTTTTTTGCTGACCCATTCTGCCAATGTGTTTCTTTTGATTGGTGAATTTAGACCATTCACAATGTTGGTTATAGTGGATAAGTATTGACTCATCCTTGTTATAATTTTCTTGTTTTTGGTTCCCTTTCTTTCCCTTTTATTTAATTACTTGCCTTGCCTGGTTGATTCATTCTATTGGGATTCTTGGGATTGTCATGTTCACTGTATTTTAAAATGGCCTCAGATCTTGCTAGAATGCTGGTTTGGTGGTCATGAAGTTTTCCAGGTGTTCTTTATCATAGAAGTTTCTTGTTTCTCCATCAATTTTGAAAGATAACTTTGTGGGGTGCATCAATCTGGAATGGAGGTTGTTTTTTTTTTTTTAGGGCTTAAAATATATCATTCCAAGCTTTGCTTGAGTTAAGAGTTTATATTGAGAAGTCTGTGATTCTGATGGTTTTACTTTTACATGACATTTTTTTCTGTTCTATTCTGTTCTTGTGTTGGATTTTGGGACTATTGACATTATATACATTGGTGTAGGTTTTTTGTGCCATATTCTGGCTGTCTCTCATTTATCATTTTTGAGCCTTAGCTTTGTCTTCAGTAAAGTGGGATTAATAATACTATTTCCTAGGATCCTTGTACATCTGAAATCTGTGCTATTACTCCTGTGAACAAGTTTTTTTATGTCATTTATGCTATCTTATGATTTTTACTGATTCCAATTAATGTTATATTACTCTTCCTTGAATCCTCTAGCAACTATTCTATTGATATTTTTGGCAATCCCTTGCTTTTTTTTTTTTTTTTTTTTTTTTGGTACTGGGGATTGAACTCACGATCTCACCCTTGCCAGGCAAGGACTTACACCACTGAGCTAAATCTCCAGCCCCTAATCCCTTGCCATTCTTAAGAAATCTTTCATTTGATGCCCACTAACCACAATCCTGTTTTCTAGACCTGATATTCTATTTCCCAATTGGCTGATTCTGCTGCATCTACTTTCTTTTTTTTAATTTTAAAAAGGGTGAGAGAAGAGACAAGATGGCGGACTGGTAGGTAGCAGGAGAGAGACCCTCTCTGAGAGAGACAGCTCAAATGCCAGAATAAAACACCCTGGAGAGACCCAAACAGAGAGAGATAGACTCTCACAACACAGAAAGAAACTAAAGCTCAAAAACCCACTCGAATAAGAGGTCCTGGGGATACTATTAGTGAAGATAAGAT
>PVJX010018063.1:0-37217 GCA_004027295.1 Dolichotis patagonum
TTTTTAGACAATTCCTCCCCTTTCACTCCCATGGGGTGCACTGCTTGTTTTGGGTCCCACTGCCTCCCTATATAGAGCAGCTCAATGGACCCTATCTCCTGATCTACTCTGCCTGTGTTTCTCTCTGTTAGTATTTTGAGGCCCTCTATACTAGAGATTATAGCCAATCTTCTCTGCCTCATTTCTGCTATTCTATTTTCATGCCACTGATAGTCTATTTTTCTCTTCCACTCCACTGTCTGCCTCGTTCACTGAGGCCTCTCTGCCACTGTTCCTGAAATTCTCGTATTCTTGTTCTCTCTCTCTCTAAAATGTCCTTCAGTATTTTTTGTAGGGTTGGATTGGTGGTCACAAATTCTCCAAGTTCCTCTCTGTCATGGAAGCATCTTTTTTCTCCATTAATTTCTAGAGAGAGTTTTGCAGGATACACCAATCTGGGCTGGAGATTGTTCTCCTTCAGTGCTTGAATTACATTACTCCAGGCTCTTCTTGACCTGATGGTCTGTGTGGAGAACTCTGCTGTGATTTTGATGGGTTTTCCTTTATAGGTGATCTGTTTCTTTTCTCTGATGGCTTTTAATATTCTGTTCTTATATTGAATTTCTGGGATCTTGATTATTATGTGTCTGGGTGTAGCTCTGTTTTGGTTGTAGGTGGCTGGAGTTCTGTATGCTTTATACGTCTGCATATCATTTCCTTTTTCTATGTTTGGGAAGTTTTCCTTAATAATTTCTGTGAGTAGCCTTTGCAATTCTTCTGTTTTGACTCCTGCTTCTTCATTCATATGCTTTATTCTTAAGTTATAGATCCTCTTGTCATCCTCTAGTCTTTGTATTGTTACTGCCTGCTCCCTTGTTATTTTTAAGAGATCTTCCCTTTCATGATCACACATTGCAAGCCTATGTTCAATTTTTGATAGTCTATCTTCGGTTTCTTTCAAGCAGTTTTGCCAAATTTCTATGGAGTCTTTAGTTTCCTGGTAATCTCTTTGAATCTGCTTCGTGAATTCCAGGTTTGCTTTATATTCTTCATTGAATGTTTCTCTCTTTTTGTGTTCCTCCATTCTTCTGTCTGTGTCTCCTTGAGAGATGCCCAGCCTTTCTTTTATTAATGTACTTATCTCTTGTTTAAATTGAATTAATATTTCACTTTTGATCTCGTTTACGAGGTCCTGAAGATATCTCTTTATGTCTGCTGACATTGTGTTTGATGTTGCATGTTTGCTGCTCTCAATTTCTCTTATATTTACTTCTCCTGGATCAATATTCTCAGGGTTGGGGGTTGGGTTTTTTTTCTTATTTCTCTCTCGTCATGTTTTTGGTTCCTTCCACACAAGTGTATAGTGTAATTCCCAGCCCCTTTTCTTGTTGGTTAGGGTTCTTCTGGAGCATGCAGGCTAGGGGCTTCTGCCCTCTGCAGTCCTCTATCCAAGAGTGAAGTGCAAGCAAGGGCAGTATACGCTGGTTCCTGCCCTCCGGGCCAGTCAACCTTTTTGGGTCTTCACTGCATCAGTGTGTGCCATGCTCAGGGAATTAATTGATTTGTGACAACTGGGTCCTGGCCAGGGATGCAGCCCAGTCCAAGCAGGTCCCACCAATCCACTCTGAGAGAGGAGCAACCAACTGAAGCCGCGTCCTTACAGAGCTAGCGCCGTCCTGCCCAACTCCAACATGTCGTCCAGTTGGTTGCCCCTTTCCCACCGGAGGGTCTTATTCCCATCACTCACCGTGTGTTGATGCTGGTCCCTGAGAGCTGCTGGGCTCCCTGACCTCTGACCTCAGTGTGGCTGCATTGCAAATTCACGGTGCCTCTGGGTGGGTCGTGTGCAGGGTGGTTCAGCTCCATGCTTGGGGCCACTCAAACCAGTCGCATCGGCGTGGGTTCAGTCACTCAAGTCGATCTCAGGCACGAATTCATGCGGCTCAGTGAGAGTGCCATGCCTGCTGATCTTAGCTTCTCTAATGGTAGCCCCGGGACCTCATATTCGAGTAGTTTCTTTGACTTTAGTTTCTTCTGGGTTGAGAGAATCCATCTCCCTCTGTTTGGGTCTCTCCAGGGTGTTCTATTCTGCATTTGAGCTCTCTCTCAGAGAGGCTCCATATCCTGCTACCTATAGGTCTGCCATCTTTTCTCCACTCCCAAGTTTCCCACTTTAAAAAAGCCCCATTATTAATTTTTTTTTTCTCCCATGGATGGGGCTCGTGGCCCTGTCTGTAAGGTCACTGCCACACCAAAGGTCATGCTGATTTTCTTACACACGTATGCTTCCTTCTAGAAGTTTTATGATTTTTGTTGTGGTTTAGGCTGAGACTGTCTCCGTGCTGTGGGAAGGTGGTTGAGCTATGCAGGGCTGTACCTGACTTGCCATAGGAGGTGGGGTCTGGTCGGGGGAGGCCATCGTGTGGGTCACTGGCAGCGTGACCCGGAAGCATTTATCTCCTTCCCTACCACCTTCCTTCCCTCTCCGGTTCCAGGCTGCCCTGACTTAGCAGCTTTTCCCCTGCTGTGCTCTTCACCATGTCTTCCCTGCCCTGGAGCCAGTAGATGATGGACTGAAAGCATGGGCCAAAATAACCCTCCCCTCTTGAAGGCGTGGGTGTCAGAGATTTGTCCCACCAATGAGGGAAGTGACTGGGGGCAATTTTGAATTTTGCATTTAGGTCTGGAGTTATTTTTGTGCTAGGCGTGAAGTCTCTGTTCTCCCTCTCTCTCTCCCTCTCTCTCTATAGAGACAGGGACAACCAGTTGTTCCAATACCATTTGCTGAAGCGATGATTTTTCCCCATTGAACAGCCTTTGTCGTAAGCCAGCCCTGTCACATGTGTCTCACACCATTCCTAGTTCTCTCCACTGTCCCACTTATCCCTGTTTTCTCACCAGCAGCACACAGACGCCACAGGGCAGCTTCATCCTGCGCCTTGTAGTGGAGTGCAGTGGACCTTCTACTCAGAAGGTCCACTGCTCAGAACTGTGCTAGAAATCTAGGTCCTGTTTATTTCCATACGTGTCAAAAGCTCGCTGGGGTTTTTCATGGGACTGGGCTGAATCTATAAACCGAATTTACAGTCATCTATCCTGGGTAAGTTTTGATAGTTTGATAGTTGGAAGCAGAAATGATTCATGTGTCACCATTTGTCACTCACTGGAGCACAGAGACACCTGTAGCATTTCCTTGTCATCCTTTAAGACCCACGGGGTTGTGAGTGACACTTCTTTCATCCCTGGTATTGACAACTTGTGTTCTCTCTCTCAAGAGAGAGATGTATCAATCTGATTGATCTTTTCAAAGAGCTGGCTTTCGATTTTGTGTCTTCGTTTATCTGTTGTTTCCTGTTTTCAATTTTGCTTATTTCTGGCCTGGTTTTTCAGACTTCTTTTTCTTCTGCTCACTTCAGTATAATTTTCTTTTCTTACTTCTAGTTTAGATGGAAGTTTAGATTATTGCTTTTAAATCCTCTTTGTTTTCAATATATGAATTTTAATGCTATAGATTTCCCTCTGTCCATTGCTTTAGTTGCATGTCACAAATTTCAGAAGTTGAATTTTCCAGAAGTTCCTTCCCTAAAATAGAAGCAGAAACAATTCCCAACTCACATATAAGATCATTATGCAAATGCTGACAACTGGCTCACTCATTTCCAATGAGAAGGTAAACAGGACGCTCACTCTGGAAAGCAATTTGGCAAATTTTTAAAAAGACAAAAAGATACACTTCCCTTGCAACCCCACAACTGCACTCCTGGGCATTGATTCCAAAAAAATGGAAGTCACATGCACATATATACCTATACCCAGACATCTGTGGCAGCTTTATTTGTGGTAGCTAAAAACTGGAAGCAAACATGTCCTTATGTGAGTGAGAAGATGTCAATATAAGGATGGTTAAACACACTGCGGTACAGCCATACAACAGCATCTTACTTAACAATAAAAAGGAATGCACTGTTTGATACATGCAATTATTCTATGTTATAATATTACACAAATAATTTGATCACTTCAAGGGCGTTTACGCTGCGTAAAAATAGCCCATCTCAGAAGATTACGTGTTGCATTTTTCTCTTCATGCAACATTTTCAAAATGGCAGGTTTAGAAATGGAGAACAGATTCATGGCTGTGGGGGTTGAGAGTTCCCGCAGAGAGATGGATGGGGTGACCACGTGGAGGCGGCACGGGACAGCTTGGTGCGTGGATCGCATTGGTGCAGACTGAGCAAGGAGGTGATGCGATGCCAGGGACCCACACACCCCTTCTGCCAGTGCAGGATGTGCCTGCCCAGGAGGCACGGCCTCACCACACCCCTCCTCTGCGTGCGCAGCTTCCGGGGAATCTGTAACCATGGCAGAACAAAAGCTTAGAAACAGTGTCAACCCTTCAGGCAGTTCAAATTTAAGAATAGTTTAATGACACGGGTTCCAAATTCTTAAACTTGGCTTTGGAATCTTTATTACTATTTATTTACTATTCTGAATGTGACGAAGATAAACCTACATCCTCTTTTCTTAGAAGTAAAATAGATCAATGTGTGTAAAATAAAGCAGCTTAACTCAGCCTAGCTTAAACACTCAACATAAAATCCCTCACTATTTCCCCGAGCTGTGTGGGTCAGAGTTTTGGGGGGGTCCTGGAGTCCTCCCACTGAGCCCCAGCTCTGGAGCTGGAGCCCAGTGACTGCAGAGAACCAGTGAAGAGAGGGCCAGGCCGGGCCCACCTTTCCCCACGACCTTGAGCCAGGACAGCGGTGCAGAGGAGTCTTTCTCCAAGGGCTTCGTATGCTGTGATGTCTTTTTGAGTCAGGGTCTCACTATGCAGTTCAGGCTGGGCTTGAACTCACTTTGTAGCCCAGGCTGGCCTCAAACTCACAGCAATCTTCCTGCTTCAACCTCCCAAGTGCTGGGATTACAGGTGTGCGCCACCGTGCCTGGCACATTGGGCCTTTTCTATCTCAGTAATGACACACAGTTTTCATGCAGTGGGTCAGAATCAGGACTTAAGATGCTGTGTCTACTGAAGGCTCCCAGGCAGAGACTGTCGCTTGTCCTGGACTCTGCCGGACAGAGCGAGGCACACTGACTTTCCAGTGCACCCAGGGAAGTGCCTGCCCTGTGCTGTGGGGGCGCCTTCATTGTGGGGCCCACCCCGGGGCGTCTTCTGCTGGGCAGCCTTCGGCACCTGCCCAGCCAGACCACTTGCTGCCCCTGTACCGACGCCAGGGAGCCTGGGACGAGGCCCTCTGACCACAACCTGCCCACAGCCAGCTCTGATCAGGGGACATGGGCACAGCCTATCTGTCCTGCTCTGCTTCCTTGTCTGAATTGAGACATCTATAATGTAATACACATAATGTAATATTAGCTGACTTAAAGCATAAGCATCTGAGTCACTTAGTACGTTCACAGTCTTGGGCAAGCTTCACCCTGGTTATGTTTTCCTCAGCCCCACATGAACCCCCACATCTACTTAACCAGCTCCATTCTGTGCTGCCCCCAGGCCCTGGCAACTTGGACTCTGATTTCTGTGTCTGAGGATTGACTTCTTAGGGTATTTGGTTTAAATGAAACCACGTGACCTGGGGTGTCTGGCTTCTTTCGAAGAATGTACTCTCTCCTGATGGGTGGTAGCAGGTATTGGGGCTCGATTCTCTTAGTGGTTACACAGTTGCCAGTGGTACAGCAGCACCCCATTATGTTTAATTGTTCCAATGCGGGGACATGTGGGTTCCTACCTCTTGGTTTTCCTGAATCACACTGCTGTGAATGCTTCTATACAAGTCACTTGTTTGAGTATCTGTTTTGGGTGTGTATCCTGAGTTACTGCCATAGGGTGGTCCTATGCTTAACATTTGGGGCTCTGCCACGCAGGTTTCCATAGCCATTGAGCCATTTCATGTGCCCACCGGAAGGCATGTGTACTGCCACTTCTTCCATCTTGGCAAACCCTTGGTGTTTCCTGGTTTGGAAATCATCCGCCATTCTAGTGCGTGTGATGTTGGATTCTACTGTGGTTTTGGTTTGTATTTCCCCAGTATTAGTGATGAGAATATTTTTGTGTGCTTGTTGGTCTTGTGTCCTTGGAAGAAATGTTGATTCAAGCACTTGGTCTATTCTTTTGAGCTATCCCCCACCTTGAGCTGTACAAGTTCTTTATAGAGTGTGGATTCTCGATGCTTCTCAAACATATGGCTTGCGAGTGTTTCTTCTATTCTGCTAGGTGGCCTTTTCCATTTCTCACTGGTGTCCTGAGGTTCATGAGTTTTAAAAATGTGAATAAAGTTGTACTTGTCTCTTTTGCTGTTCATGCCTGAGAATCCTTGTTGCCAAATACAAGGTCAGAAAGGTCTACCTTGGCGTTTTCTTTTAGGAGTTTTATTGATTTGGTTTTTGTCGTTAGGCCTTCAATCTGTTTGGAGTTGTATGTGGTTACAGTGAAGATCCAGCCCTCTCTGTTCGCATGCAGGGGTCCAGTTCTCCCAGCTGCATTTGTTGAGGGACAGATCCTTTCCAGTTGAGTGCCTCTGACACCCTGTAAAAGTCAACTGACGATAGAAGTACGGGTTTATTTTTGGACCTGAAAGATTCTAGTCCATTAATTCACATGTCTGTATTTTTGCCAGCACCACACTACTTTGATAGTTGTAGCCCCCCCATTTATTGAGGTATAATTGACAAGTAGGAATTGTGTATACGTAAGATGCACAACCAGACGTTTTGATATGTACGTACAATGTGCACTGGGTCATCGCAATCAGACTGGTTAACGTGTCTGTCACTCTTCAAAGTCACCACTTTTTGTTTATGTCTGATGATGACAAAATCTATTCTAACAAATCTCAAGTACATAACCCAGGGTTGCTAACTTTCAACATGCTATAGATTTCCAGAAGACACCTGTCTTGGTTACTTTTCTTTCATTGCTGGGACAAAATATCTGACACCCAAAATGAAGGAAGGAAAGATTTAGCTTACTGTTTGTGGAGGTTTCAGTCCATAATCAGCCACCGAAGCAACCAAGAGCAAAAAAAAAAAAAAAAAAAAAAAAAAAAAAAAAAAAAAAAAAAAAAAAAAAAAAAAAAAAAAAAAAAAAAAAAAAAGAAAAAAAAAAGATATGGATATTTACAAAGTAAGGGTCCTGGCTCCCTGTTGAGTCTCAGTTAAACTAAATTTCTCAAGTCAACACAGCATATCAACCATAGCAACACCCAATACTGAAATTTTGTCCTCTGTGACAAACCCTTCTTTATTTCTCTCTCACCCCCCACCCCCAGATCTAGACCCACAGCCTGCTCTCTCCTGCTGTGAGTTCCACCCCATTGCCCATGAGTGGGTCTGCAGAGCAATTTTGTTTCCATATCTGACTTTCCCTTGTATTCTTATTTTGTTAGCTGTTACAGCCCAGTTGGTCATGATTTATAGTCCTCTTAATATGTTACTGTTTTGGCTTGTTAGGTTTTATTCAGGATTTTTATTTTTTTTATTTTTTTATTTTTTTGGTACTGGGGATGGAACTCACGACCTTGTGCTTGCAAGGCAGGTGCTTAAGCCACTGAGCTAAATCCCCAGCCCCTTATTCAGGATTTTTGCTGCTATACTTATAATAAATATGGGCTTATGGTTTTTAAAAACTAATATATTTACTTGGCTTTGATAGCAAGATATTGATGGCCTCATAGAATAAACTAGCTTGAGGCTTTTATAGGTAAAGCGATACGATTTGAGACCATACTCATAAGAGAAGGAAATCAGATTCACATGGGTAAACACCATATTGTCTGCCTAGTGTGAGAAACTGAAAGAGTAAATAAGGCCCAAACTGTACAACAGACACAGTGAAATGGGAAGCAATTGTTCGAAAGGAAAAAGGAACTAGGATGCTGTGCGGAGAAGGTGCAGGACCATGGACAGGGTCTCCCCAGCAGCCGCACCCCACCCTGCGGCTAAGGCACATCTTAGTATCAGGACTTTTCACACTTTGTGAAGCCCCTGCCCACTGCGTCCAGGCCCTCCAAGCTTCCCCTCGGAGATTCCATCTGGTGGACTTGTCCAGCGTGAGCTGAGTGTTTTGGGGATTTGTCTTCAGCGCTCTTGCTCCCTCTTAGCCGAAGACTCGCTGAATCCCTTTGCTGTGATGAGTGTGCCAGTGAAGTGAATGGGGCAGAACCCGCTGGTTTAGCACTGGAGACTTTCCGCAGGCGAACGCGGACCCCACGGTGCCCAGCTGAGATGCACACGGGGCACTCTGGAGCCCTAAGACGTGTGGTGACGGGAGGAAGCTGCTTCAAGCCCACTCTCCTGGTCCCCTATCTTTCAGGAAGGCCCAGAACAGCCTGACCTAAGATCATATGTGGGGCTAACGGGATTGTTAACTCAAAGTGTATTAAAGCCATGTGTCGTTCCACTCACCCCAAGTGAAATAAACCACAGTTTCCTGCTGGTTTTTCCTGCGTCATGCCCCCGACTTCCAGGGAGGGAGCGGTGCACGGTTGTGTTAATTACCAGGACCATATGCTGCGGGAATATGAGGCAGTGCTATTAAAAATGCCTCTTGTGTTCCTGAGATTCTCTTCCTCGGGATGGCAATTTCACTAAGTGTTGATATGTGAGCAAGGAGCCTGGCCATCTGTATTTTTAGACTTCCTTTTCTTCAGGCAGTTCTCAAACGCACCACACTGATGAGGCCAGGGCTGGGTCTGAGAAGGGATCTTACCATCGACACGCAGCCCCAGCTCTCCAGGCCCTTCCTGCAATGTGAGTTCCCCAAATGGTCGGCCAGTTTCCAGTGTGTTTAATTTCTGCTGGTTTAGCAAAAATATGTATGGCACACTCACTAGGTAGAAGGGAACATCCTTGGGAATAAGGAAGGTGGTCACTGTGTTTTTAGGACCCCTTCAGCTTGCAAGGTGTCCTTTCCTTCCACATTCTGGGCCAGCACCCTGCACTTTGTGTCTGGATATCAAGTTGTAGAATTAGGTTTTACCTTAAAGACACTCCCCTAGCATGCAAACTTGGAATAATGGGCAAGGTGACTTTTGCAGCAGTGCTGGAAGCCTTGGCTTTGCTCAGGAGCACTGTTATCATGGTTGGGGACAAAGAGGGGCATCACAGGTGCCTTTGGGGTTTTTTTGGTACCAGTATTGAACTCATGGCTTCACACCTGCCAGGCAGGCACTTGTGCCGTGAGCTGTGTCCCGGCCCTCACAGACACCTTCTTTGCCCATCGCTATGCTCAGTGCAGTGGTACCAAACCTTCCGAACACAGAAGCACACACGGTGCGATCTAGCTATGGGCTCTGGTGTCTCGAGGAGGGGCGTGGCCTTTCTAGATCCCAGAGACGCTGACCTGTGTGTCTCCAGCCGGTGCTCTGCATGGTGCCACTCCCTGCCCCCAAACCTGGCCCCACACTGACCTGGACTTCCCCACTCAGCCCCTGTGGATCTCGGGATGAAGTATTCCAGGTGCCGCCCACCTCCCTGCCCTTGGCCCCCCTCTCTGGACTTCTTATAGCACAAGAGTCCCTGTCACTATGTCTGCAGTGCTTGTCCTCTGCTTCTGCCCCTGGTTGGCCATGGCCAGGGCTGTCCTCCTGCTGTGCATGACCCAGTGGGCCCACGCTCTGATCCTCACCATGTGGCCTTTCCTGTCTTAGGGTCTCTGCTCCTGGGGCTGCCTGTCACAGGGGGCTTGAGGGGTTAACGAGTCTACTTGGCTGGGCCGCTGTGCTCAGACACTTGGATAAATGCCAGTGTGCCTGTTGCTGTGAAAATATATTTACTTTTGTTCTTGTTGTGCTGGGGATCGAACCTGGGGCCTTTGCACTGAACTGCACCTCCAACTTTAAAAAAAATTATGTATTTTGAGACAGGATCTCAGTAACTTACGTTTCCCAGGCTGTGCTTGGACTTGCAATCTGCCTGCCTCGTCCTCCCAGAGTGCTGGAATCACAGGCCTGAGCTGCCACGTCCAGCTAAGTGGAAGGATTTTTAGATGAGATTAACATTGAAATCAGTGACCTTGAGTAAAGCAGTCTGCTATCCCTAGGACGGATAGGCTTCATCTGATCTACTGACACCGTAGGAGAAAGGGCTGTGGTCCCCGAGGAAGGGTGAATTCTGCCTCCAGATGGTCTCGACTCAGGCTGCAGCCTGCCGGCTCACCCTGCAGATTTCAGACTTGCCAGGCTCCTCATTGTGTCAGCCAATTCCTTAGCATAAATCTCTTTCTATGGATACACACACATCCTGTTGGTTCTGTTTCTCTGTGAAAACCTAAGCTAGTGGGAAGAAATCTCATCAGATGGTTTGAGCCTGTATCAGTCAGCTTCCCATGACTGTAGCGTGTACTGAGACAATGTGACTTACAGCGAGGAAGGGTCCGCAGAGGCTCACGGCGTGTGGGCCTTGGTTGCTTGGCCTCATTGCTTTGAATGTGTGCGGTGCTGTCCATCATGGAGGGAGCCTGTGGCGGACCAAGGTGCTTCCCTCCTGGTGGCTGGGGAGCAAAGAGAGATAAGGATGGCTTGGCTTCCAGTGTGCCCTCTAAGGGGTCATCCTGATGCCTACCTAGGTCCTCCTCTTCCCCACCTCCTAAAGGCTCCTGGTATGTTTAATGCCCAGCATGTCGGCCTGAGCCTGGCTGGTGTTTTACTCTTTGCAGAGCAGGAGTCCGGGCAGCCTAACGTTAACCTGCATCCAGGTGTTTCACTTTTCTTCTGTTTTCTGGTCTCTGCCTTACAGGGGAGATGACTTTGAGATGGCCAATCCCCTTCGTGTTTACTGTTACTGCTTTTTCAGCCCTTCTTTGCCTGAAACCATCCTCATCTGCTCAGCCCATGGAAGCATTCATTCTGTGTGATGGAATGAAAGGTTGTTTGATTCTAAAATGAAAAGTAAACTGAGTTCAGATCTTTAGATTGTTGTAGTTTTGTCCTTATCACATGCAGGTTGTGTCCTAGCTGGTTGGAGTTGGCATGGACACTTGATCACACTCATACTCCTGCACTTGAGTGTACTCAGATCTCTTTCACATATGTACACACTAACGTAACACTAACACATCAAACATACACCGCCACTCTCCCGCACATACACACTTACACACACACCTACCCTTATTCATACACTCATGCACACACCTGCACAAGATGCACGCACACATGTGCACACACACCTGGTCCTCCTTCTCTGCTTGCCCCAGGAGGGTCCTGTCTGGGGGGCTGAGGGACTGTTGCAGACCCTACATGGATCATGTCCTGCTGGCCTGGACACATTCCCTGGAGTTGGGGAGGCAGGTCCAGCACAGTGGGCCTCCAAGCCTAGAGCATGGGATAAGGATATGACCCAAAGCTTGGCTTTTTGGGCACAAAAGCCCCTTCCTGGCACATGGAAGCCGTCCCTCACCACCCCTCCCACCAGCCTATGCCTCCAGGCTTCACCTACAGGGCTATCCCAGCAGCCTCCATTAAGAATGAGGCAGAAAGGAGAATCCACCCCTTCCCTTTTCCTCCGACAACCAGAGGGGCTGTGACCCTGTAACAGGCATCAGGTCCCTCAGGAGTTATTCACCTTGGCCACAGCAGGCTCGAGTCATGGACCTGTCCCAGGTGACTCTGCCCTGCAGCTGTCTGGGTGACTCTATGCTCTAACTTCCAGATGAGACTGCCCTCTCTGTCCCCACCGTGAAATCCACAGATAGTTCTGTGGAGGTAGGAAGCGGTACGTGCGCAGCCTGCCTCCTCTCTGTATAATCGGTTTCCCTCGCACTCCTCAGATCAGGCCGGAAGGGCTCCTCCTCTGCACCACTGCCTTGTCCTGCAGCACGAGCCAGGAAGCCTTGCTCGGGTGGTTCTGCCTCACACCCATGGCTCTCATCTCAGGAGCGAGGCTGAGTGGGCTGCAGTGAGAAAGGGCTGGGGAAACCGGGGGTCCTCAGCCCCAAAGAGCTCCAAAAGCAGCAAAGGGCCAGGAGCTGTGGACCTGCAAGGACCTGCGGAGACAGCGGAAGGGCTCCAGGGAGGCCGTGGAAGTTGCTGGGTGAGCCCCAGGGAGCTGCCGAGGGGGCTGTGCGCCCTGACTGGGAGGACCTGACGGGGTGGCTGAGATTCCAAAGGAGTTGTAATTCCATGAGCTAAGAGGCACTGACGCACAAAGCTCAGAGCTGTTATACTGGGGCAGCCCGATTCGCTAAGTTCTCATTCTTTTTTTCTGAAACAGGGTTTCACTTTGCAGCCCAGGCTGGCCTCAAACTTCCAGCGATCCTCCTACCTCAGCCTCCCAAGTGCTGGAATTACAGGCGTGCACTGCCATGCCTGGCTTAAATTCTGATTTTTATCCAAATTGAGCAAAAGAACCCTCAGCCAGTTGGTGACCAGGACAGAGCCATTCCTGGTGATCCCCTCTCGCATCTTAGACCACGGACGGCAGAACAGCCTCCGCTCATCCGGCGCCCATGTGTGACTGAGAAAGGGGCCGGGAGTCTGAGGGGAACTCACGAAGGATTGGAGGGCGGCTAGCGTTCCACAGCAGTATTTCCTGCTTTCTGCATAGAGATGACAGAGCACAGCCTCTGGAGCGTGACCTGTGTATCCTGTGGCTTTTTCACATTTCATTTGATTCTCGTGGGAGTCCTGTGTGAGTCACATAAAAAGAAACTGAGAAATTAAACAGACTTTTGAGAAAATATGCTGTGGTGTGCATGGACAGAGTACTGGCTGCCCTCAGATCTCCTTTCCATCGGTCATTGCCATCAACTCTTTCCCCACTGGTGCCCCAATCCGAATCACCTCCGTTTGAAGCAGATGGGCCATCTGCTGTGTTGAGACACTCTGCCTGGGACCCTTTTGTCTGAGTCACAGCATGTGGATTGTGAGGACTGTGGGTCACTTGCTCCCAAAGTTCCTAACCTCAACTCAAATCAACCTTAGCTCCACAAACAAAATCCATGTCTGCTCAATCTGTACTGTGACTGGGTCCACAGATCTGGGGGCTGTGCTGTGGACTGTGTGGGCCCAGGTGGTCTTAGGGTGAAGGACATTAAACCCACATGTCACCTTAACAGCAGGGTATGTCATTAAAAATCAAAGGAGAACATGATTCCACAAAAAGTTTCCTTGTGTTTGCTGAGGGGAAGGTGAAGCGTAGAAGTCTGAGAAAGCAAACCTCGTCTTCATATCCATCAGAAAGCAGATCCTTGAATACAGTTTCACTGGGATTCCAAATGCAGGATCCCAATTTCTCCCAGCCATTGGCTCTGCCCATGAAGTTCATTTCCACTCCAAATGTGACTGCTTCTGGCCTGAATACTTTCCCGGAAATCGTGACTTGGCCTCTGGGAAAAGTGTGAAAGTCGTTTAAGCGAAGCCAGCCTCACCTCCACTGTACTCAGCCCTTGGAACTGAGTAGTCAGCTTCCCATGTGGTCCTGAAACTAATCTTGTTTATCAAAGACCTAATTTCTCAGCCCGGAAGCTGGAGCAGAGCTTCAGGCGATCGTGGCTAGAAAAGCAGGCTCTGTGCATGACGGGATGTAGTTATTTCGTGATGGCAACCAGTGGCATGGAAATGGAGGAAAATCAAGATCTGTATTAGAGTATAAAACATAATTATTTCATGTGAATTTAATCAATGTCTCTGCAGTGAAAACCATACATAAATCTTTGTGATTTTCAGGTACAGGACTCACAAGACTAGTTCTAAATATTTTTTTTAAAAAATACAAGTATTTTATTTTTCCCAAAGAGAGATTTAAAAAAATTTTGTCTTAAGTATGCAAAAATCAAAAGAATTATCATAGATTTGGTCACTTAATTAAGACTGAGCTCTGGGTGCCTATGAATAATAGTGTGGTGACCTGTTAAGCAAAACAACATATATGGTTTTAGATAAATGTGTGAGGTGAGGATATTACTCAAGAAGCCTGAGTCTCAGGAGTGAGGAATCCCTTCCCATGTCCTATTTTCAGTGAAAGACACAGCCAAGTCACCCAAAGCAGACTCATACCTGAGACGTGAGAAGTCTCTGCCCTGTGGGCAGACTGCGCAATACAAATCTTTGTTTTTTTTTTTTTTATTTAAAGAGAAGAAAAAAAAACAACCAAACAAAACAGAAAGAGGGTAGCAACAAAACAAAATTCCAAAGGGGAAAGAAAAAAAAAGAACAACAACCACAAAAAAAAAAAAACCACAAAACAAAACCCAAAAACAAAAATACTAAGAAATCGCCACTTGATAAGTTACATACTATCATCATTGGAAATAGTTGTTCAAGTTACAAAGTTAAAACATACAAAGTACACATTCAAACAATGAGACTGTTAACTGTTCTGCTCAACTTTCTAACAAAAACAGTAATATGGTCATCTATCTTACACACTTAATCAAGCATGCAGTTATATCCTTTAGAGCACTTTCTTTTTCTCTTTTTTACAGTAGCAATTACACATTTTGGGTTTCATTACTCCTACAGTTCTTATTACTTTTTACACTAGAGACACAATGTGATATTTATAAATATGATTCTTATTTATTTCACTATTGAGGATAGTCTCAAGTTGTCTCCATTTCCCTATGAAGGCCTCAAGATCATCCTTTTTTATGAAAACAGTGGTTAGATGCCGCGAAGTAGGTGGCAATACCTTAACCGTATGTGTGTTGTCAGGCCCAAGGGCCTCTTCCATCCTTGTCAAGGGGAGTGCTGACCTTCTCTCCTTTCATACAACACGTGAAATACAAATCTTAGCTTCTCTGGGTTAAAATCAAGCTACTTGCTCTACAATGATCATCTTATAAGAAAGAAAATCTAGTTTCTAGATTGTCAGCATTATGATACCTGGCAGTAAATGATTTACAAATGTCTCCTTCAGCCACTGTTTTATGATTAAAGCCGGAGGGGAGCACTAGACAGACAGATGCAGGGGTGGTCTTGGATGGGGCAGCAGTGAGGATGTACGTGTAGCCTGCTACCCACGCTGTCCACAGGCCGATGGATGTGGGTGCACGGACAGTGTCTGTAGTGGTGTGTGCGGGATGAGTGTGCACACACTTGCTAGCTGTATCCTTCCAGGGCCTAGGAACAAAGATGCCCAAGCGCATCAACGACTCCCAGAGCCCAGTGCCTGCTTATTCTAGTGCGGCTCTTCGGTAAAAGGAACCAGAGATCAAGCGAGAATCGGCCGATTTCAGGGCTGGGTAGAGAATGCATGGGAGGAAGGTAAGAGAGGAGGTGTGCCTGAGGGACAAAGGGACCGACTGAAAACTCCTGAACTCCAAAGCTGGGACTGTTTGGGCGAGAAAATTAATAAAGTAGTGCCAGATTATAGCCTGAAGTATTTAAAAAGTCCACAAATCCACAAGGGTTTAATTTTGCACTTAACACATTGAGGCAGGAATAGACAAATCTGTGTTAAGAAAACAATGCACGCAGATCCTTCACCTTCCAGAGGGGGCACACACTCTGCATTGCTCAGGCGTGTGCGGAGTGCTGTCCGGGGCTGGCCGACACCAGCAGTGAAGTCACAGTAGCAGCACACACTCTGAGCTCCTAGATGCCCATGGTGTTTACCACTGTGGTCCTCCTGCCAATAATTCGCAACGCCAGCCCACCCACGAGGGATCACCGGGAAGCCGAAAGCCAGGGACATTCTACACAGTATCAGCCTCATACCTGTCAAGGTCATCAAAGGCACAAGAGATCTGAGACTGTGTCACAACCAGCGGGGCCCAAGGAGACAGGATGACAGATGTACTGTGGGTCCTGGGATGGGATAAAGGCCCATGCTGCCTTCTAACGCTCTGAACCCTAAACTCAACACCGGCTGTGTGCTCCCCTGTAGCAAAGTCTTACCAAGCCTGGAATCCAAGCATCCAGCACCACCTAACACACGTGTGCGTGTTTCACACAGTGACTGTCACAAGGACAAAGTGACCAGGTCAGCGCCTGGCACGGTGGACACAATCAAGGTTGACACCCCTCCCTGCTGGAAATGGGCCTGTGTCTCTGATCAGCCACAGGGAGGCCTCTGTCCCCAGCACGGTGGAGGCAGGGAGCGCATGTCCAACGCACGTGTGTTTAGAGCAACTCATCATGCAGGAACTTTTGGAACGGGAGAGATAGGTGGGGACATCGATGTTCTGCTGGGAAGGACAGAACTTCCATCTAAAAACAGGCCCAGTCCTGAGTGGTTTGAATTCAGGGGTGTGTTTGCATCAGCATCCGCGGGAAGACAGCTGCGTCCTGATCACCGGGCACATGTGGACTCTCTGCCTCCTGGACACTTGGCGAGGTCCCCAGCCAGGGGCCGGGAGACCTGGCTTCTGGCCACACTGTCGGATGCAGGGAGGAGATGGATTTGTCAGCGAGGAGGAGAGAGAAGTGCGCTGCCAGAGACAGCGAGGACCTCCAAGTGCTATTTTTAACTGTTTTTTTCCCTGAAAGCTGTCACGAAGGAGCAGCTCTCTCATTACTTCCTCACATTTCAAAGTGTCTCGGCAGCTCCTGTCTGCATTCTTGCACATGGATTTTCAAGCCGCCGTCTCCAGTTCCCATGAAGCCTGGGGAGATGGAGTCACACAAAGTCTCCTCGCTGGTTCGGGGCGGCCCCGAGTGTCTGCTGGGCTGCCGGCCTCTTCCAGAAACAATGCTGAACCCTGTGTCGGGTGTCAGGCTGCAGAATTCACACCAGGTTTTCGGGGAAGATAAGACTCGACAGAAGATTTCAAAGCATCCGTGATATTTCACAGCAAAAGGCAGCATTTCTTTGGATTTTGTTTTTAATCAAGGAATTTAAAACACCTTCTATTATTCATTACGAGTCTTTGGCTTGCCCTTCCTTTTGTCATTTATTTTAAGCTTTTTAAAAGAAAAGCATCTTCTAATCTGCTGTTTCTTAGAAGAAAGCACCAACTGCATTTTAGTTACTGTTTTGTGGGGCGTCAGGTGGTGGCTGGCATAGGATGACCCTTGGGCCCTGCCCCGGGGGGCGCAGCGTGGCGCACACAGGGTAGGGGTGGTATGGAGCTGGCAGGGAGCTGCTTGCTGCTTCACCCTGGTCATGGCTCCCCTGGGCCCGAGCTCAGCTCAAGGCACCCGGGCCACATGTCCACATGGCCCACCTGGGCGTCCTGGCACAGGTGTGGCAGTGCAGACACAGGTATGACCCTGTCTTCAGAGTCTGACAGAGGACTAAGGCACCTGATATGTTTCTACAGGTTGGAAAGGCAGAGGCGCCACTGGTTTCTATGTGAAGTGTGAAGTACCTCATCTTCTCCCCCCACAGCTCTGCCGTGGAGGCAGCGCCTCAGTCTCGGGGTGTGCAGGAGCTGCCACTGCGCCCTGCTTGTGGCCTGGGTTTGTGGTGCTGTGGTGGGGAAACTGGGGGCTGCGCTGGGCCGGCTCTGCCCAAGGTGGCACCTGTGGGTTACCCTCATGGCGCAGCCCTAGGAAGCAGCCTCTTCCTGCTGCCCTCTGTCCTCTCTCTGCTCAGCCCTCTCTGTGGCACCTTTGCTCCAAGGCTTGGGGACATCTTGCTCTCCGCTCTGCAGCTCCCCATGGCATGCTCTGGCCCTGACCTCAACAGAGCAGTTCTTTTGGTTCCAGTCTCTCCTAACTGGCCCTGTCACGATCTTTATTTTATGATGCAGGGTGAACGCAGGAGAGACTGGCCCTCTCCTGCTCAAAGTGATGAAGAGTCAGATGTGTGTGAAAACCGAGGTGCCAGTGCCAGGTCCCATCCCATGTGGGTGTTTCCTACCTGCTCTTCGTGCAGATCCCTGAAGCACGCATGGTCATCCCTCCCCAAAGGTGAGCTGACCTGAGCTCGGAGGACAGGGACACTTGTTGGCACTGGAACCCCATGCTCACCGGGCCAGCCCCAGCCGGAGGTGGGAGTCTTTCGCTTTTGCATACAATGCTGCTATTGGAGCAGGAGATGCAAGGGACAGGACACATGTGGCTAGAATAGGGTTTGTCCCCTCCCCAGTGCAGGAGGAGCGTAGTGTGCAAAGTCACTGAGGTGGAAACTTGATCTGTCTATGGTGGGGACTTAGGAAAGTGACTAGGATTAGATTAGGTCATCAGGGCAGCCCCCCACCCCAGTGAAGCCTGGTGACTTACAGGAAAGGCAGAGAGATCTTGGGATAGAGAGGTAGCCACACACTCTCACTGTGATGTGACAAAGTCCAGGGGCCCTGAGCCTGTCCTGGACTGTCTGATCTTCTAGCTCTAAAGCTCTGAGCTAAACATACTGCTTTTCTTTAAAAAGTAGCTGCCTCAGGTATTTCTTTACAGTCCTGATAAACAGATGAATACAGAGTGAAAAGGAATTGAAAATACAAAGAAAAAAAGAAAGACAAACTGTCCTAAAATAAACATCCTCATACATTCTTGGGTACCAGTCTGTGGGGACCCGGACACTGTGTCCCACCAGCCAAGGATCTATACAAAGCACATTCTGTAAAAAGATCAGGATATTTTCCCAGAGTGCACTGAGTGTGCTGATGAATTTTCATGAGGCTTAAGCATCAAAGGCTGTGCTTCCAACTTCCCAGGATTCCATTAAGCATCACAAACATTTCAAGTCTCATTAAATACATAGAAATTTCCACCAGTCTGCCTTTGATTTAGTATTCACGGGTTGGATTCGCAATTGGCCACCCTGCCTTTTTCTCTTTTCATCTCATTTGGTGCAGTTTTCCTTCGGCAAAACTTTCAAGAGTAAGAAAGCGAGGAGAGGACCACTTTGATTGTTGGGATGTGCACAGACCTTTTGGTACAAGGCCCCGGTCTTGGAGGAGTTGGGGACACGTGGTCAGGGAATGGGACAGCCATGGAGAGCCTTAGGAACAGGCTGGGTCACCCGCCAGAAGCTGGTTGAGACCAGACCACCTGGGACTGTCCGAGTGTCTTCTCCACGCTCAGCTGTCCACTGCGTGTTCCATAGTAGGACCCATAAAGTAAACCAACGCCGGTGTTTTTGTTTGTAAAAATCTTTGCTAAGTCTGTCACAACTCAGACTGTGCCTAGCACGTCTGGATGGGCCTCCCTGGGCCCTTCTGGGCAGACAGAGATGCCAAGAGTCCGCTCAGGGCCATTTGGCTGGATTTCAAGAAATTTAAGTAGTAGAACAAGTTACATATTGACGTTCTGGACAGTTATGATTACAGAGGTGGAGAGACGGGAAGCATATGAGCTAGTGCTTTGATTCCCCTGCCTTATTTCTTATTTGGACATTCTTCTCCAGACTGCCTTTCTTTGTGTGTTATGAGTTTCTTGGAGCTCTCTTCATGATCTCCAGCAACTGCGTGTCTTAAAAGCATGGGAATTTATTTCCTGTTCTAGAGGCTATGAAGTCAAGGTCAGGGTCAAGCTGTGGACGGGCTCATTCCCTCCAAGGCCGAAGGGCAGGGTCCACCTCCCCGCTTCCAGCCCTGGTGGTTGCCAGCATTCTCTGGCTTGTGCCTCTCAGCCTCTGCTTCCGTCGTGTGTATTCTGCCTGGGTGACCTCAGATCTCTCCTTCATTATCAGGCCCTCAGCTACTAAGTTAGGGTTGTTAGGGGGTCATCCTAACAACAGCTGCAAAGATTCTATTTCCAAATTCACAAGTACAGGGATTAGGATTTGGCATATCCTTGGAGGGAACACAATTCTTTCCTCAACACGTACTTTTTATTCTGTGTATGTGTGTGTGTGTCTGTGTACTGGGGACCGAACCCAAGTCCTCCCTAATGAGCTACATCCTGGCCCTTTTATATTGAGATAGGGTCTCGTTAGTTGGACCAAGGCAGGCTAAAGCTAGCAACCCTCAGCCTCCCAGCATGCTGGGAATACAGGCAGGCACCATCTCACCTGGCTAATTTTCGTTATTATTTGATGCAATTTGGAAGTCTGCACTTTCCATTTAACATTTAATATATTCTCTTTATTGTTTCTTATTGCAAATCTCAGCTTCTAATTCACAATATTCTTCCACGTGCATGTGTATGAGTGTCCCTGGTGATGTGTGTGCACTGCGACAGTATACTTGAGGTAATTAACTCACGAGGAAGAAGGGTGAATCAAGGCTCATGGTTTCAGAGGCTCCAGTCCATGGTTGCCTGGCCTTGCTGCTTTGGGCCTGGGGTAGCACATCATGGTACAAGTGTGTGGCACAGGAGGCTCATACACTTCATGGTGGTCAGGGGGCAAAAAGGGAGAGGCAGAAAGGGGCCAGGGCCAAGGGCGCATCCCCTGTGACCCATCTGCCTCCCACTGGGCCCCTCTCCTAAACACTGCCCCACCTCCTGACAGTGCCAGGGCCTGGAACCAGCCTGCAATCCCAGCAGTAGTTTGTGTGTGGTTGTGCTGCGGTTCGTGTCCTCAAGCCCAACGCGGTCCAGGTCGACATCGTGCTGTGCTTGTCCCCAGGGCTGTGCTTTCTCATTAGAAGATGGCCACGATCTCACACAGGTTTTGCAGGCCCTGTGGGTGGGAAGGGGCAGAGGCTTTCCAGGCAAGAAAATGAGATTCAGAGAACAAATGACTGCTGGTGAGTGACAAAATCAGGACATCCAGATGCTTGGTGGCCAAAATCGTCATTTTTTTCAAACCTCCCCGTGGGCTCTTCAAATGTCTCAGCATGGATGTGATCACATTTGGGGGACAAAAATCATGCAGTGACAGATCTGACCAGGAAGGAGAAACAGCAGGATCCTTTCTCCAGATTCCTTTGGGTGCCCGTGGGACTTGTCCTGTGGGCCTCGGTGTCTTAGAACAAGTAGCTCCCACCTATTGGGATTGGGGAAGTTCTGGGGATCTCCCCACAGCTCTGCACAAGAGCAAGGGGAGTGGGAACCCACTGGCCCTCAGCACAGTCCTACTGCCCAGGACAGTCCTGTCCACCACCATGGTCCTGTGCATCGCTACGGTCCTGCCCCTCAGCAGTTATTCTCTTGGCATGGTCCTGTCCGTCCACACGGTTCTGGTGTTCCCGGGAAAGGCTGGTTCCCACCAGGAGCTGGGGTCTGTAAGCTGACCCGGAAGCCCAGGGGAAGGGGAATCCTGAGCCCAGCCCCTGGGGTTAGAGCACAGCTGATGTCATTCTGTGTTCCCCTCTTTTCTTCCCTGTTTTCAGAACTCAGCGATAAATGCAAAACTTAGCAAAGCCGGGCCCTACCTGGGAGCTCTGTCTGGAAGAGCTGAGCCGTGGGGGCAGCAGGCGGGCAGCAGATCAAGGGGCGACACCGGGCTGGGGCTCTGGGCACTGTTATGGGTTAGGTGAGAGCTGTCTCCCCTAGCGTCCTGTGCGTTCGGAGGGTGATTGCATTCATCAGAGGACTCACCTGTTAATGAGTTCATGGCTGAAAGCGCTGGTAGGAGGTGGGGCCTGGCGGGAGGAGGTGGTCACAGGGGTGTGACTTGGAAGGGGATTTCTGTCCCTAGCATTTCCCTTTCTCCTCACCCTCTCTGCTTCCTGGCTGCCAGAGGCCGAGCTCCGCTAGGCCTTTCCCCCAAGCCTTTTCTGCCTGGGGCCAGCCCAGCATGATGACAAGCCAACATAAAGCTCTCCTCCTTGAAGCTGCAGGTGCCGAATAATCTGTCCAGCAATGGGAAAGACAGCAGGAGTCCGCCCGCACAGCTGGCTGTGGATCCAGGCCGGTGGAGGGCAGGGCCCATTTGGGCTCCGCCTCTGTCCTCACTGCCAATGTCAGACAACACACCGCAGGGCTCAGGGCATGAGCGTCCCACCCGAGGTCACATGGAGGTCAGGGGCTTGGGTCCAGGTCGCCATCATAAATGGGCCTGGCAGCTGGTGTGGAGAGCCCTTGAGAGGTGACCAGTGTTGCACAGAACAGTGGAGACCTGCTTGGCCTCTGTCCCTTGAAGGAGAGGCGCTGTCGTCTTGGCCAGCCTGGAGATGCCACAGCATGGCCTGCTGACCGTGGCACAGGCCAGTGTCTCATTAGCTTCATTATTTATTTCTATAGCAACAGAAAGAGCTCCAAAAATTAAAATAATGATTGAGTGTAATTGGCGAGGTGGAGCCATGGCTTCGGGGATTTTTAATGTCTTGTTGCTTATTATTCCCCGTTGGCCCCTAATTACCCTGGGTTGGTGGCACAGGCCGGGAGATTCAGGAGCCTGCCAAGTCTCCTAATTAATTCCTCTGTTGGCTGGACGTAGTCGGGGCAATAAAAATCCCCCAGCCCGGCCAACAGGACGCCTCCACTGGGGCCTGACTACGACGTGGGAGTGGGTGAATGCTGGAGTCTGGAAGGCGCCTGGTGAGCTGGGGTCTCTTGTTTTACCATCATGTGACACATCCTCCTCAACGCCCCCTCCAGGCTCGTTCCCTTGGTCTCCTCATGGTGGCCGAGACTCGTGCTGCCTGGGCACTGTTGAACTTGCTTCTGTGAGGAGCCCTGTGCCTCTTGGAGTCCTCTAGGCTGATGCTGGCGGTCACCCAGTGTCCCTGCCTCTGGCAGAAAGGAGCAGGTCCTTGAGCGCAGGCCAAGGTGGCACCTGATGGGCCCGAGGGGTGAGCTTCTCCCAGGCACAGGGAGCAGCTGCTTCCTGCACATCTGAATGAGTTTACCAGGGCCAGGTATGTAGCTCAGTGGCACAAGCATCTGCCTGGTAAGTGCGAGGTCCTGAGTTTGATTCCCAGTACCAAAACCAACAACAACACCCCCCAAAACAAGCAAACAAACAAACAAATAACTAGTTTAAATTGGGGCCCCTAATCCCAGTACTCTGGGAGGCTGAGGCAGGAGAATTGAATGTTTAAGCCCATTACAGGCAATATAGCACTTAGTGAGACCCTGTCTCAAAGTAAAAAAGTTAAAAAAGGACTGGGAATTTACCTCAGTGCTAAGGTCCTGGGTTCAGTGATGCACCCCCTCAACCTGTGAAAGAAAATTAGTTTATACTAAGTAAATGGAATTCCAGGCAAGACAAAAAAAAAATCAAATCTAAGCTGGATTATAGGTATAGCTGGATACCTATAATCCCAGCATGTAGGAGGCTGAGGCAGGAGAATCGCTAGGAGTCTAAGGCCATGCTGGGCTGCATAGTTAGGCCCTGCCTCAAAAACAAAAACAAAAGTAGAACAAAACAAAACAAAAGAATCCCCAGAAAGTACCAAATCCAAAAGAATACTTTCAATGATCTAATAAATTGGAGGAAAATACATACTTTTTGTTTGATAACAAAAGAAAAAAATACCACACAAATTGAGAGTACTTAAATTTAATCAGTTCTAGGACTTGTCAACTCCAGCTAGCAAATTACATGCAACAAAAGAAACTAATTACAAATGATGTTTTGATGATGACACTGAAGACTTTGCTGATAAATGGTTTACTGCTCCACATAATTCAGACTGCTTTAGAAGACCAGATATTTTATTTTATTACAATTTACTTTTTAAACAGAAGAATGACAAATTGTATTTGTAATGTACAATGAGATGGTTTGACGCATATATAGAGCGTGGTAATAACTGCAGTCAAGCTCATGTATTAGCATTTTTGTGATGACATTTAAAATCTCCCGCCTCAGTGTTACACAGTACACCGTTATCAGTGGTTCCCCTGCTGTACGTGTTGATAGAAGATGTGCTGGACTGACTCTTCTTGTCTCGCTGAAATCTTGGGGGCAGCTCCCCAACCTCTAGCCTCTGCCACGCCCTTCTCTGCTTTCTTGAGTTGTTTTCAGATTTGCCATAGATGGGGGATCCTGCAGGATTTCCCCCTCCGTGCTCGGCAAAGCATCCATGGAAAACAAAGCCACGCAGAAAGCCGGGCAGAGCTCAGTACCAACAACTCTGTTGGGGTGAAATGCTCTACACCGCATGGCTATCAGTTTAACAGAGAAATCGGTGAAGGAGCGGGACCAAGTTACTTGGTCAGTTTAGGCATCATTTCACATGGGCCTGCCGTGTCAAATGACATAGCAAACAAACAGCTGCTTCCAACACACTGATCTCTCTCTTTTTAAAAATTTTATTTAAAGAGAAAAAAAAGCAAAACAGAAAAAAGGGTAGAAATAATACAGAATTTCAAAAAAAATTAAGAAATCACTGCTTGATAAATTACATATTGTCTTCTTAGAAATAGTTGTTCATGTTACAAAATTAAGGCATACAAAGTAAACAAACAGTGAGGCTGCAAACAGTTCTGTTCAATGATCCAACAAAAACTTGGTAATATGGTTATCAATCCCACACACTTAAACATACATGCTGTTATATCCTTTAGCGCATTTTCTTTTCCTCCTTTTGCTTTTTAAGTCCATTATCTGTTTAGTTATATCATGTTTCAGCTTGCTCAGTACCTTACTGATCTGTTTTGTTGTTGTTATTTCCTTTTTAATCACCTTATATAATTCTGTTGTTTTGTTTTTGAGTTTCCAAACTGTCACATGGATCAGCTTTGATGGAGTTGGGAGTTTTTGGAGGTATTTTGTTACCTTGTTTTCTCATGTTCTATTGTTTCATTTTTATTTAATTTTCATTAACTTGGAAGTAGTAATGCACAACAAAACAGGATGGAATAAAGCCAATTGAGACAGTATAGTGAAATTGGCACAGAACATCACAGCAGGTCACCAGGACAACAATAATAGGCACTATTGTATATCTCGTTATCCTCAAAATAGTTGTTCTTCTATTAGGTACAGCAAAATCAAAGAAATACACAACATTATAGAACACATCAACACAGAGTATTGAATAGAGCAACACCATTAATCAGGACAAAGCAAAACGGTGATAAAAGTATCTGCCTTCAGAGATAGTAGAAGGAAACTACCCCCACTTGCTGTACCACATATGGTCACCTCCCAAGAGATACCCAGATCCCTGGATCCCAATTGTTAGTGGGGGAGGGGGTGTAATATGGTATGTTGGATTCTAAGCCTGCGCCCCTGTAGGCAGCAGGCTGGTTACTGGTTGGCTCAGCACCCTAAGTTCCAACATGGCGAGGATCTCAGGAAACGCTGTTACTTCTTGTTTCCCCGCCCTGGGGTGGCCACGGCTTGCCAGACCACAGACACTTACCAGGGCGGCAGGCTGGTTACTCCAACACACTGATCTCTTTAAAATGTTAGAAACCATGGCGAGATATCATCTCTCATGCATCAGGATGGTTACTGTCTTAGTTACCTTTTTCTTGTTGTTGAGACAAAATACCTGACACCCAAAGTTAAAGGAGGAATGGTTTGTTTGGCTCACAGTTTGCAGAGGTTTCAGTCCATAGCCGGCTGTCTCCAAGGTGGGGTGGCGCGGCATGGGGGCATTTGAAAGTTTAGTTGAAATGAATTAATGCTTAGGAAATACAACCTATGGTGATCTGAAACAAGAACTAGAAAACTTTAGTAGTTGCATATGTATTAATGTAAATGAATCAGCAGTTTAAATTCTTCCCGTGAGAAAACATCAGACTCAGAACGTCTTGGTAGCAAATTCTAAAATTCCAAAGAAAAGATCATTCCAATCTCACCAAAATATTCCAGAGATTAAAAGCATGGGAGATATTCTCTAAAGTTTGTAAAAGGCCAGAAAATCTCAATAACAATTAAGCATGAGATAGAAAAAATTAGTGTGAATCTTATTCATAAGCTTAGATGCAAAAATCCTAAATACAGCAATTGCAACATGAATCCTCCAGTGTTTAAAAAAAAATATAGTAGGAGTCAGATTTAACCCAGGAATGTGATGTGATGTAATATTAGAAAATATATAAATGTAGCTCACCATAGTAACAAACTAAAGCAATGATACAGTCAACTCAATGGTTATAAACCAACAAAATTGGATAAAGCTCAGAACCCACACATAAATACATCTGTTAGGAAAATTAGGAATAAAAAAGGAGCTTTCTTGACTTGAGAAGTGGCAATGGTCCATGTAAATGAGGACATCTTTCTGAACGTGGTTGACAGAGACGCGCAGGAGTAAGGAGAGGATGTCCCCTTATGTCTGCCTCCGGCCTCCTCCGGGAGGTGCTGGACAGGTCAGGAGCAGCCGGGGAAGGCATGGGCACTGTGACAGGAGAAAGGGACTTTTGTCCATTTGCTGTCATGGAGCCGGAAGCAGCACTGAAGGCCAAACATAAGCTTGTTCTTTGTCAGAGAATGGAGAGGTGGGAGGAGTCCTACTCACAAACCACCGGTTCAACCTGCTAGGGGTGGGGACGGCATGGATACGGGGCAATAGAAAAGATGAGAGGCCAACACACGCAGAGACCTCAGGTCTTCCCTGGGATAGGCAGAGATTTCTCAGGAGTTCGGGCAAACCTCTTTTTGCTCCTTTTGTAGACATCTTCATTGTCGACTGTCATGGTGTTGGGTGGGGGGACGTGCAGATGGGATTAAACTGGAGCTTTGGGTCTCTTAGAGGTCATCGAGCCAGTTTGTACCTGGCTCTGGGTGCCTCTTCTCCAGGATAAGCATGTAAGAGTCGGGAAGAGGTGGGCCAGGCTGGGTAGATGCTGGACTGGGTAATGATGACCACTTACACTTTACCCAAAAATGAAAAGCAAAACTTTAACATTCACAAAGAAAGAAAGAAACATAAAACACAATACTTCTGAGCAGGAGGCATTTTCTTCTATGAGGGAAATTGAGCAAATCACAGCTAAATCTGTCTTCATTAATCTTTTAAACTGTTTGGCAGTAAAAGACACCATTTAAAAAATAAAAAGCTGCTATGAATCAGAAGAAGAGAAACGCAAAACAAACCACCGCCAGATGCATACACAATGAAAACAAACCAGGAAGTGCAGACCACCCAGTGAAATAGTGCACAAAAGATAGGAACCAACAATTCACAGAGGAGAGACCTAAATGCCAACTAAACAGAGAATCTGTTCACTGTTAGAGCTCATACACAAAGGCAGATCAAAAAATAGTGTGTGTTTAAATAAAAATTAGCACGGTAAAAGACACATAGCCATTAATCTCCCTCAAAGCTCTCTTCTTTTCGAACACATCCCATTGTTTTTGCTACTTTCTGAAGCAGTTCTGGAGGGTCCATTTCATGAGTGTCTGCATCAGATATGATAAAAATCGGTGAACACTGCTTCCGAGCGCCGCCTAGCGGAAAGGCAAACCATAGCGTCCCCTCACTCGCCTTGTTCACTGGATCGGAACCGCGCTATTTCTGGCTCTCCCGCAAGGTCAGAGTGACTGTGAAAGTGGTAAGAACAGTGGACACGTATGTCTCCAGGGACGGGGAGTATTTCGAGTGGGATTAATGCCAACATGTCTTTTGCCATAATAAAGTAAAATATTACCCTCACTTTGGATCAGGCGTAGTATCTAAAAGACATGTGTGATACTGAGAAATACATGCTTAATCTTTTGCCCTGTGTCCTAGATTTCTGACACACAGCTCTGTCTCTGGGGGTGATGAGGGACTTTTGCATGGTGAAGGTTGACCGCTGGCCAGTAGTAGCCCTGAGCCGGGGCTGTACCCATCTCTTCCACCTGGGTGTTCACCTGTACCCTTTGTGACATGGTTCATAATCAGCTTGCCTCCCTGAGTCCTGTGAGCTGCTCTAGCAAATCAGGGAGGAATCGTGGGGTCTCTAACGTAGAGCCAGGTGGTTGGAATTGCCTGCAGCTGGACTTGCTGGGTGTCAGGGGTGGGAGCAGCCTGGCGGAACTGAGCCTTTAATTTACAGGGTCTGCTACTGTCTCAAGGTAGAAAGTGTCAGAAGTGAATTAAGTAAGACAGCAGCCAGCTGGTGTCTGCTGCAGAGTTGATCGGTTGCTGGTGGGGACCAATCTTGAAATAGGACAGGGTCATCATAAAGCAGGAGACAGGGAATCCCAGGCCTTGATCCACGCCCCCTTACCCGCTGAAGACTAGACATTTTAGCTCTATCCTTCCTCAATACGCCCTCCTCCCCTTATGGCTACTCTTTGTCATCTCAGGGACGCCGGCAGGGGGTGCTAGGTTGTCTCCAAGGTTGAATATGGCCACTGATCGATACCTTATACTAAAAGAAAATCCCTTAAATCACGAGGCTGCCCTCATGACCAGTGGGACGTTTCCATCCCCCAGCCCACCCCAGGGAGGCCATGAAAGCTAGTCCTGCTCTTTTGTTTATGCGTCAGAGCTGTGCCTGGTTTAGCCAAGCTAACGCCCCTTTTCTACTTTTTTCTTACTTTTAAACTCTAATAAATCTGTCTGCTTATACCTCTCCCTGGCATGTCCCGGAAATTCTCTTTTTATGATAAATTTGCTGAACCTCTTCTGTGTGGTACTGATGGTGGTGGGGGAGCCCCCTATCTCTTCTTAGGGCAGTCTTCGGTAACACCCAGTTTTGTGATTTTCATCCAAACTGAGCAGAACCCTTGCTGATTTGTAACGCTGTGTTCACTGTTGGAAGTGTGTACCTTTTAACAACATGCTAATTAAAACTAGGATGATCTATGTTTTATCTCCTTGATTTGCAAAAACTTAAAAGTGTGGCAATATTATGTACTAGGGAAGATGTTGAGGAACAGGAATTTAGAATGGAGAAGTGTCCCCCCAAATTTTCATGCCAGAGTCTAAATCTCAGGACCTACAGACAGGACTGAATTTGGAGACTGGACTTAGAGGTGGTCAAGTTAAAGTGAGGTGAGGCTCTAGCCCAGCTGACAGGTGTCCTTAGGAGACAGACAAGGACACCAACACACAGGGGCTGACCAGGTGAGGACAGGGAGGGAGGAATCTGCCACTGACAAGTCAAACCCTGCTCACACCTTGATCTTGGACTTCCTGACTCCAGGACTGGGCAACAGTGACTGTCTGCTGTGTTGGTCACCTGGTCTGTCATAGTCGCTTCAGCAGCCTGGGTGAGCTGATCAAAGGAGGTGACATAAAACAATGTCAGTGGTGTCCACATGGACACAGTCATTTCAAATCTAGTTGTTTTCCTAGAGAACCCTCCCACAGGGAGGCAGGAAGCAGAGCTTCCTAACTCAGTTTCCTAACTATTTATATTGCAGCTAGGGGAAGGAGAGGAGAGGGCAGGCTTAGATTGAGAATAGAAAAGGAAGGGGACAGGACTTCTAAGAGGACAGAATGTCACTGAGGTCCTAAGTGCAGGGCTTCTGAGGCTGGCAATGTTGGATCAAGGATGTGCTGTGGTCCTGCTGAATCAGGAGCAGGCTCCCGGCTGAGCTGCAGCTGAGGCCGCTGCGTGTGAGCATGTGTGTTTGAGGGTGTATGAGCGCATGTGTGTGAGCATGTGTGTGTGAGCGTGTGTGTGTGTGTGTGTGTGTGTGTGTGTGTGTGCATGAACACCAGGGACAGAGGTGGCGACTGCTACACACCAGCTCGTGCAGGGCACTGAGGAGTTCTGTTTCTCCTCTTTGGCTTAAGAAGACAAGCAAGCCAGCTCACCTTAAGAATGTGTGGGTCTTGTAAAAATATAAAAAGAATCCAGGTCCCAAACTTTCAAGTCTTTAAATGATGAAGAAATGGATGAGCTGTTTGCTTGGTTTAAACAAAAGTTGAGGAAGACATTTATAGTTTTCTCTACCATGCTGAAATGAATTTCCTGAGAGATACGCATGTATCTCAGATACACGAGTGAGTGACACAATTTGGTGTCCCTTTTCCAGCTGGTGACAATGATTCACACTGGCACTGGGTGAAAGCCATTGTTACCCAGTCTCTACCATGAAGTCCCTCCTCTCTGAGGTGCCAACTACCCAAAACTATGGAGAAGGGAGTCAGCCAGGAGGCCCGGTGGAGGGCTTGCCTGCTGTGGCCTGTGGGATAGTGAGAGGACATCCTTCCACTGCTGGCCTGGGGGGAAGGGGCAGCCACCCTGCCACCTCCCCGGATGGCTGAGCAGCCAGGCTGGGCAGGTGCTGGGCAGAGCTGCGAAGGCGAAGGAGGAAATGGCAGAGCCCATCCTGTACCCCGTGTGGCTTCCTGCCTTCCGTGTCCCTGTTTAAAAAGAGCCTCTCTTCCAATGCACTTCCCTCTAACCATGCCCTCTGCTCCCCCGGGCCTCACATTTCCATGGATGATCATGCCCGTGTGCTTCCGCAGCTGTCCCCTCCCAGGCCTGCCTGGGGCCTGGGGCAGGGCTGGGAGACTGAGTGTGAAACGTCCTCCTCTTCCTTCCCCGTGGGCTGCAGGCCTCTGCGCCTTCTCATCGCCCTGCAGCTGCCATCCCCACCTCTGTCTCAGCTTCTCTGCACACACTTGACTCCTCTCCACTGCAATTGCTTCTTTAGCCTCAGCCAGCAGGTCCCACAGGGCCAGCGCTGCGTGTGACCCACGTGAATCCCCCGTGGGAAGCACTGTGTCTGCACAGAGCAAATGGTCAATAAATATTTGCTTGGTTTAGTTGAATCTGAATTATGGCCCTCGGTAATAGGCATGGAATAAAATTGGCATTTCTATTCTGGCAAGGGCAATTTAGGCAGGGCTGGAGCTGGTGCAGACTGTTAGGATGATGTGAATTCCCAAAGCGGCTGTCGACACAGCCTCTTAGACTCCCCTCAGCTGTCAAGATCAGACTTAACACCCAGCTGAGGATGGCCTTAGCCCTCTCAGGCTGGCAAACCATGTGTTCAAGCTGTGCTCCTGAAATGCGTTTCCCCTGAATTTTACCAACATCGCAACAATTAGCAAGGACCCTGGGAAACTTAAAAACAAAGTCATTTAACCTCTGTGTCATACAATCAGCTCTGCGTGTGCTCCTCCTCCTCCCCGGCACAGGGGATAAAGCTGTTCCTGCAGTCACTAATGCACTATGAACTAAGAAAACGCCTCCCAGTAATTCGCACATGAATTTTAATGGCTGTTGGAAACTGGCGGAAACACTGCCCTCCAGCAATAGTCCCAAACTCATGAAGTATTAATGTTCCCATCAAAGATGCATGTCTACTTTCAAAACCTCTCGGAGACGGAGGTTCCCGTGGAGCCAGGTGACATCGGCCACCAGGGGAATGAATTCTATTCTGAGCACATGTGCTATGGGTGTGCACGATTCACGTCTGGGGCCACCCCACCCCTGGGGAGCCGATGCCAAACGACGGGCTGCAGTGGTCTGTTATGCACAGCCGTGCACATCATAAATTATGGAGCCGCTTGAGTTCTGCGGGTACAATCTGTTTTGACAGAAGGGAGAGACGCCATCGAAACGGCAGTGCACCTTGAAAGTCACATTGCAGGCCATCCTCCTTTCCCGGGAACACTGGAAGTCCCCTGATACAGGGAGAAATCTCTCTTCATGGTTAGTGCCACAGTCGGGATGACCAGGCCGGTGGCTTTGGAGACTCCACCCAGCAGTAGCTCAGTGGTAGAGCCCTGGAAGGAGCCGAGGAGGCAGGGTCCACAAGGTGGAGCAGGATGGAGCCATGGGGCTGGAGCAGTTCTTGTGAACTGCGCCTCTGTAGGGACTGACTCTGTAGTGTGTGTGCGCATGTGTGTGCAGAGTGACCCCAGGTCCCAGTGTTCCTGGGACATCCCTGTGGCCCCGGGCCTCCATCTCACTTATTATTTATGTTGGGTTTTCAATTTTTGAATGTTTTATATCCATAATGACTCGAGCAAGTGCTGCGATGGACTGGTGGATACTTCCTCCTACCTCCTGTGGCCGCCTGGGCTTCTCTAAGTACAAGCATCGTGGACTAGATGGAGAGTGTCCCCAAGGTCTCATGGGTTTGGAGCGGGGGTTTGGGAAGGTGGTCAGATCACTGGGGTACTGCATCCTCTGTGGGTTCATTCAGGATGGGCGCACAGTTGAGTGTCCTGTTAGGGGCGTGGTCCCTGGGGACATGGCCTGGAAGGCTGTGTCCTTGTCCCCAGTTCCTCCCTTGTCTTTCTACTTCTCAGCGGCTGTGGGGGTAAGCAGCTGTCCTCTATTTTGCCCCCTAACATGTTCTTTTTACCTTAAAGCTGGCTGACTATGGGTTGAAACTGTGAATCAAAATAAACCCCTCCTGCAATGGTTGGGGATCTGTCTCAGCCTTGAGAAAGTGACTAGGACAGTGTGTGACCTGTGTGCCTAAGGAGGACAGCTTGGACCTGGACACACGACAGGCAGACAGCATGGCACGACCTGAGCTCATGACCCCAACCCCCGCCTCCAGAAGGAAAAGTCTTGCTGAGAATCATCAACATTGGTTTTAAAAGTTAGCAGTCATGTTAAGCACGTTATGCTTATGCAGTATCAACTCCAGACACACTAAGTCACCTTATCTTTTTTTTTTTTTTTGGTACCAGGGATCAAACTCAGGACCATACTCTTGCCAGGCAGGTACTTGTGCCACTGAGCTAAATCCCCTGCCCAAAGCCACATTATCTTTGACAAAGGTGCCAAACACATTCATTGGAAGAAAGATAGCCTCTTTAATAAATGGTGCTGGAAAAATTAGCTCTACATGCGGAACATTAAAACTGGGCCCATATCTTTCACCATGCACTAAGCTATACTCAGAATGGATCAAAGATCTTAATATTAAAGCCAACATTGAATCTGATGGAAGATAGAGTAGGCAAAACTCTTGAGGACACTGGTATAGGCAAAGACTTTATGAACAAAACCCTGATCGCACAGGAACTGTCACAAAGAATCAACAGCTGGAATCTCACCCTACCGAACAGCTTTTGCACAGCAAGAGAAACCACCAACAGAGTGAAGAGACAGCCCGCAGTGTGGGAGAAACTGTTTGCCAGCTGTTCCTCAGACAAAGGATTATTATCGAGAAATAAAAGAACTCAAAAAAAAATTAGTCCTCCCAGATTTAAAGACCCAATCCAAAAATGGGCATCTGAGATGAACATACACTTCTCAGATGAAGAGATACAAACTGCAAGTAAATAAGTGAAAAGATGTTCAACATCACTGGTCATTTGAGAGATGCAAATTAAAACAACACTGAAGTTCCACTTCACTCCAGAAATAATGGCTACGACTAAGAAATCAAGCAATAACAAATGCTGGCAGGGCTGTGGGGAAAAAAGGATACTTCTTCACTGTCGGTGAGAATGCAGACTGGTGAAACCACTGTGGAAGTCAGTGTGGAGATTCCTAAAAAAAACCCCCTAGGATTGGAGGTTCCATTCAACCCAGCTATTCCCCTTCTAGGTATCTTTCCAAAAGAATTAAGAACATCATACCACAGTGATATATGTGTTCTCATGTTTATAGCAGTGCAATTTGTAATAACCAGATTTTGGAAACAACCTGAATGCCCATTGATGGATAAAAAAGATGTGTTTTTTTTTTAATATTTGGAGTACTACTCAGTCATAAAGAAGGATAAACTGGAGACTTTTATATGTAAATGAATGCAACTTGAGACCATACATTAGCGAAATAAATAAGATACACATGTGTAAACACTGTATTGTCTCATTAGTGTGAGCTGAAAGAAACAATATATGTATATGTTTATAAAAATAGTTAAGATAGTTATTCTACTGATTTCTCTGACTTCACTGAAGAGAAAGATTTGAAAAAAAGGAGAAAGATTTGAAAAAAAGGAGAAAGATTTGCGTGGATATTGTTTACACAATTGAATGCAGATGTCTTATGCTCTGGGTGAATGATTTGGGGATGACCATGCACAGTGTATGAACCGTTGTTATCTCTGATTGACATGCTTTGAAATTTTGTTTTAGGTTTCTTCTTCTTTTTTTCTTTTTCTCCTTGAAATAAAATAGATTTAGAAAAAAAGGGATGCTTAAAGGTAGAAAATTAAGATGTCCAATGAAAGAAGTCATGTGTAGATACAACCTTGAAATGAGTTGTTCTAAATCAATGCTTTTCACTTTTATATCTAGGATTCTTGCATATATGTAAAGCTAAGCCATATACATTATTAGCTGGTCTCAACTTGCAGAAAAAATTTTTTTGAACCAGTACTTAAATAGAAAATTAATACAGATTGTTTCCTGTCTGTATTTTTTACTTAATTCATGAAATTGGCATAAAGTGTGTAGAAGCTTATTACAAAGGAAATAAAACATCTGGCATAGTTGTGAATTTATTTATATCTAATTTAATTTAGAATTTGATATCAAAGATAAAATAATTTTTTTTTGGTAAATGTGAACACAAATTTTAGTGGCATTCAGGACATAGTGAACCAATGTTCCTACTCAATTAAGAAACCAGGGGATAGGAATGTACTTAGTACAGGAAAATATGACTCAAAGAAAATCAGTCCTCAGAAATAGATTCACAAAGGACCCAGATGTTGGGAAGCAGCTTCAAGGACTTTGAAATGCAAGCTTTCGATGTCCAGGGAATAACTGGGTATAAGTGGAGAGACGGGGAAATTCCAGAAAAAAAGGGCAGTGCAGAATTCTATATGCAGAGATTTGAAAAATGGAAACAAAATAGTCACTTTCAGTATATCAAAGCTGAGAAAATTTCCTAATCAGACCTGTGTACAAGCAAGAAACACCAGGTAGAAATTCAGATCCATAAGAAGGAAGGGCATGGGAAAAGGTATGCTGACTTTTATAAAAGATTCTGCATAATTTCTTTTTAAACATTCTTTATAAATTGTGATCACTAATTGTGGTAAATTGCATGGAGAGTAAGAACTGCCTAGGACATTAGTAAGTTCTGGGTGTGCCTGTGAGTGATTGACACATAGGCCAGCAAACTGAGAGAGGAAGACCCACCCCTGGATGTGGGTGGAACCAGCCAATAGGCTTGTAGCTTGGATGGAATAAAAGAGAAAGAAGGAGGAAGTGCTTCCCTTTTTTTGAGGTGCTCAAGTCTTCAACGTTGGCTTTGGAGGTTGGTCCTCCGTTTGGTCAATTTTCCAGCACAGACTCTGCCACCATCTAACACAGTCTCTTATTGGTCTCTCCACAGAGCTCCTGGGTCTTCAATCTTCCCCTGCCATTGGATCCTTGGGTTCTCCTGTGCACAGACGGCCATTTTGGATTTTTCTTTCTCTGATCTGGTGGAAGGTCACTAGGGGCTTCTGCAAACCTACCTAATAAATCCCTTTGTATGATTATACACGTATTTTATATTGATTCTGCTCCTGTAAAGAATTCCAACTACAGTAATACAAAATTCAATTTATTATATAAAGAAAAGTACTAGTAATATATTCAGGGATTATCACATTTCATAGCAAAATACCTACCTGCTTAGAGGAAAGGCTGGGGTTTCAGTAGGATTCTGGTCCCGTAGGTGCATTATCTATGAAACGGGGGTGCTGTTGGCTCAAAGTATACTAGGTAAGTCACTGGTGTATGTTGTATTCTGTGGAGGAACCCCTGAAACCTATTGCAAAGATACAGCTAGAATGTTCATAGAAGAAAATAGGAACAATAACCAGTTAACTTTCAAGGAAAGAAGGAAAATAGAAACCAGTAATAATGAAATAATGGATCGGACAGTGGGAAGCAATTAGCAAGTTGTTGGTATTATCTACTGTAATTGCCCAAAACTTAGTGACTTAAAACAATGAATGTTTATTATCACTGACAGTTTCTGGGGGGTAAGTTTTTAAAAATTTTTTTTTAAAGACAGCATCTTGCTATGTAGTGCAGGCTGCCCTTGAACTCACTTTGTAGCCCAGGCTGGCCTGGATGTCACAGCAGCTCTCCTGCCTCAGTCTCCCAAATGCTGGTATTATAGGCGTGTGCCACCCCTCCTGGTTTAGGAATTTCTTTAAGTACAGACACATGCCAAACATTTCTCTTATGTTACTTCTTAATCTTTCCTACGAAGTAGTTTTTTTAAAATAATAAATTATGGGAATGTTTTCCTTTTGCTGTAAAAGTTTTTGTTTTCTTTTTGTTACTTAAAATTTTTTTTATAGCATTTGCATCTAGAACTCTTTTATAAGGCCACTGTGGTAAAACTAACCTGTCAGTCAAAAATAAAAATTGCAAGAAACTATATATGAGCTGTGATCAAACTATACAGTGAATATTTAAATTTAAAACAATTTATTACAGTAAAAGACACAGTGCCATTAATCCCCTCCAAGGTTCTTCCCTTCCCTTTGAGCAAACTCATCCTACTGTTCCTTGCTAATTTCTGCAGCAATTCTGGAAGTCTTCTTTCTTGTCTTTTGGAAATATGATTTAAAAAAATATGGTAAATTCTGTTGCCAAGTGCCATCCAGTGGAAAGGCAGGCTCTAAAAACACAACGATGTGTCCTCATTTACCTTCACCAGAACTGCCGCTGTGTGGCTTCTGGCTCTTCTCCAAAGTCAAGATGACCGTGAAAGGGAAACGTTTTGAATTGATTCAGAACATCAAGGAAGCTGCTGTAGCGCAACTAAAGACATAGGAAAGAAGGCTTCCAGAACAGCTTCAGGAAGTGTGGAAAATGATGGGCTAAGTGTATTGGAATATTTTGAGGGTGATTCATGGTGATGTCTTTTATGATAATAAGTTTTTAAAACATTCTTAAGCATTTACTCTATTTTTGATCACATCTCAGAGGTGCAATTAGTTTCACACCTTTTTTTCATCCTAAAATGTGGGATTGGTATGTAAATTATAGTTATGTGATTCACATAAGCTGAAAGAGAACTAATAGTGTGGATGTTCAAACGGGTAAAGGTTTGCTTACATTTGATTTCCTTTTACATGTAATTACATTTACATTTAATTTCTTGCTTACGTAACAATTTTCTTGGGATGAATCCTATGGAAATCCTGAGTTGAAGACTATGGACACGTTACTTAGTGCTTTTTCTGTTGTAGAATCCTGCAGGCTGGGAGACTTGTTAAGAAGATTCATCTAGTTGTAGTCCACTGGGACTCCAAGGCCAGGGACAGTCAGTGGTGAGGGCTGTCAAGCTACATCACAGCATGGCGGAAGGAGGAAAAGCAAGCAGGGAAGACACAAGGCTCCTGCCCACAACAAAGCCATCCCCAGAGTAGCCTCCAGCCAGCCATCCCTGAGGGCGAGGCCCCCATGAGCTAACCAACTCCCTTCAGGCTCCACCCCCAACACTGCTCCACTGGGAATTAAGGTTCAACACATGAACTTTGAGGGTGGGGTATAGTGCAGCTACAGTACATGAAATTGTTCTATTATCCATGCTTACAGTACATTGTAAAGGAAATATTTCCTGTTAGTAATGTATGATTTGTACTATTTGAACTGTTTGTACACGGCCTGTTGAAATCTAAAGTTGCCAAAGGATGGAACTGGGTAACTGGGTGGGGAAAACTGGGTCACGAGATGGAAACTGCCCCCTCCCTTGACTAAAGAATTTACAACTTGAGCCTTTCCAGAGCATCTACTGCCC